>CABHPH010130903.1:660-41773 GCA_902168325.1 Peromyscus nudipes | reverse complement strand
GAGAGAGAGAGAGAGAGAGAGAGAGAGAGAGAGAGAGAGAATGAAACCCCACTTTCCCATTTCCTGAAGATCTATGTTCTTCCTCACAAAGAGTAACCAAAGACTGTGAAGAAATAAGGAAGCTCACCTGTCACTCTGCTCGGTTCCTTTGCTGTCAAAAACAATGGGAGAGTCTTCCCAGGACACAAGCGTCGTCCCGAAGATGCCAAGCCAGTCCCCCACTGGAACACACTGCCGTTCACTTCCCAGCAGAGCCAGAAGGAAAAGAGAGAATGTACGTAAGAGTTAGACCAGATTGCTGCTTGACCGCACTGCTGTGGGGACTTCAGCCGGTGTGAACACTACACAGGGGCTGCTGCAAGGGTCTGTGATCCGCCACGGGGATTACCACCCAGACAAACACAAATCCAGTTTTTTGGACAGTCTAAGACCATGAGAGAAAATTCCAAAGTAGTAAAACTTCCTCTCAAAAGTCCCAGGCACTGCCTCACTGCCACAGCCCTGGAATGATGCCTTGCTCATAGCTAACCTCAAAGGAACCTTGAAGACCATTGAGTCCACACCCCACATTTACTAGATGAGAAAACTGAGGTCCAGAAGAGAGACTGTAATTTGGGGATCACATGGGGAATCAATAGTAGAGAAAACACTGGGGTCCAGCTGACACTTGAGATAGTGCCTTTCTACCCAACCAAGGTGAGTTCAGATCCTCTATTGTCAAATACATGTGTATCTGGGACTACAAGACAGTGTGGCCACCATTATTTCAGTAGAACGGCCACCTGAACCTATTGTATCCACATCCCAAGCCCAGAGACATGCACAGATAAAATCCTATGCATCTGGCAGACCGTCAGATGTACACAGCATGGATCCACCAGCTAACACCAACACCAAGGTCTGCTCCTCTGGACCATTCTACAGCCATCACTCTCCGATGCTAACAAGACAAGCCTGCTTTATGAAGCAGCAGCTATGACCCACTGAGAACAATGCAGTACAAGAGAGGCCTACAACCAGCAGATGAACTCTAAGGGCAAACATTTCCCTGCATACAACAAGTGGCCGATATATTCACCATGTCTCAAACAATGGATTATTCCCTTTGAAAATTTCCCCAGATATTTATTATTATTTTATGTGTACGAGTGTTTGGCCTTCATGTATGACTGTGCACCACATGTGTGCCTGGTACCTACAGAGACCAGAAGAGGACTTCAGTTCCCCTAGAACCAGAGTTACAGACCACTGTGAGCCACCATGTGGGGTCCTCTACAAGAGAAGCCAGTGCTCTTAACCAGTGAGTGGTCTCTCCATCTCCTCTTTGAAATATTTTATGGTAAAATGTATACAGTGTAAAATGGATCACCTTTGCCATTTTAAGTGTCTAACCCAGTGGCACCACACAGTCACCATGGTGTGCAGCCATTACCCTTCCAGCTCCAAAACTGCTTCATCCTGAAACACTGCAGCAGACTGCACCCAGTCACTCCCCATCCTGGGCACCCTGCCTTGGGGCTGCCATTCACTGTCCCTAGTTCTGACTAATCATATGAATGGAATGCCAGCATTTGTCCTTCCTATGACTGGAATATTCCATTCAGCAGCATGTTCATCTATGGAGGAGCCTATCAACAGTTCTGTACTTTCTAAGGCTCATACTATTCCATGGGTGGGGTAGAGTGGAGGAAGAAGTTACATGAGTGTGCACATGTGTGTGCCACATTTTGCTTGCTCATTCATCTGTCAATGGACAACTGAGGAGCTGTTTGTCTCAGCTATTAGGAATAATGCCAGTTATATCTGGTATCTTCCATTCTATAGACTTTTGATCTCTTTACCTCTCCCTCCTTTTTCTCTCGTATGAAATTTGCCAAGCTGGGTGTGGTGGCACACACCTTTAATCCCAGCACTCAGTAGCAGAGGATCCTCAGCAGAGGAACACTCAGAGGATCTCTGTGAGTTCAAAGCCAGCCAGGTCTACATAGTGAGTTCAAGGCCAGCCGGGTTACGTTGTGAGACACATCTTTAAAAAAAAAAATAATAAAATAAAAGGTGGCTACAGTTAGTTATACAGCACTTCCATACTGCTTTCCATAGCAACTGAACCATTCTATATTCTACTTAAAGAATTAAAAGGGTGTGGGGTGGAGGGAGCCTCAAACTATGGTCCTCCCTTCCCACCTTGCTTAAGACAGGGTCTTTCGTTTGCTGGCTGCATACACAAGGCTCACCGGCCTGTGAACTTCTGGGGATTCTGCCCACCTCACCCTACAGACACACACAATCATGTTTTGCTCTAGAAGGGAGCTGGGGATCTGAACTTAGGTCCTCACACTAGTACAGCAAACACTTGGCCCACTGAACCCTCTCTCTAGCCCCACCGCCCTGCCGATTTCTAAGAAGACAGCCTGTCTATAAATGAGTAGTCACCGCCACACGGCTCAGCAGTCACACTCCTTAACCCAGAGAAATGAAATCTACATTCATATAAAACCTGTCCACAGATGTTTAGAGGTTATTGCAAATAGGCCAAAACTGGAAACAGGCCAGACATTCTTCAGTGGGTAACTAGTCAAACAAACTGGCTGTTACAGACTGTACTGTGCCCCACCCCACAACATCCAGGTGTGGAATCCCTAAGCTCCATTGTGTCTTTGTTTGGGAACAGGACATTACAGGTTAGGGAAGCTGAACAGTGACTCTGGGAAGTGGGGTTAGTTCAATAGGACCAGGCTCTGTATGGATGAGTCGTGAGAGAGTTCTCTTTGCACAAACGCACAGAGGAAAAGCCTGTGAGGATACAGTGAGAAAATGAATGTGTGTGATTTAAGCCATTTGGGTTGGAGTACTTCGCTACAACAGCTCTAGCAGGCTAATCCAGTGTCACATCCACACAGTGCTATTCATCACAAAAAGGAATCAGTTATGGATACACACGGCTAAGACAGACAGCCAGGGAATTAGGCTGCGAAGGAAAAGCCAACCCCTAAAGGTCACATACTGTATGGGAGCATCTTAGAGCATTTCAGAGGCGACATTACAGACACAGGAAACAAGTACGGCTGTTGAGGGCTAAGAAAGGGCTGGGAACAGCAGGAAGTGAGTGTGGCCATCACCAGCAGGACAGACCTTGTGGTGATCAATTCCTCTCATCCCCACTGTACCAGCCTCAACAACCCGGGGAGCTACTGCGCTGTCAGTTCTGCAAGGTGCTACCGCTGAGGGAAGCTGGGAAAGAACTCGTAGGAATCTACTTTGTTTTTAGCAACTTCATGTGGGTCTAGAATTCTCTCAAAACACAAGATCTCATGTTTTAAAAGATTGTATGTGCATGAACATTTTGTCTGCATGTGTGTCTGTCCAACACAAGCATGCCTGGTGCCCATGGAGGCCAGAAAAGAGGGTCAGCTCTCCTGATACTAGAGTTACGGACTATTATGAGCTGTGGTGTGGGTGTTGGAACTAAACCTGGATCTTCTGGGAGAGCAGCTGGTGCTCTTACCTGCTGTGTGAAAGAGCTTCACTAACTCTTCCTTGCCTCTCCTCTTCTGTCCTCGCCCACCCACATCTGGACTCACATGACATGGAGCATTAGCAGCCACAGGAGATGAACACTGAGCCACAGCCCAAGAGGAGCAAGTGCAGAAATGGAAAACAGAAGACACGGAAGGGTGAAGCTCCTCCACCAACCACTGAGTTTCTTTTTTTTTTGGTTTTTCGAGACAGGGTTTCTCTGTGTAGCTTTGCGCCTTTCCTGGAACTCACTTGGTAGCCCAGGCTGGCCTCGAACTCACAGAGATCCACCTGGCTCTGCCTCCCGAGTGCTGGGATTAAAGGCGTGCGCCACCACCGCCCGGCTCCCCTGAGTTTCTAATTCCTCCCCCTCCCTAGTTTCTCTCCTCTGAGTACACCCTAGCTTCTCCCTCCCAAGCATCTGTTCCCTCACATGTATATTTATGTGTGCATGTGCGTGCAGGTGCATATAAAAGTCAGAGTTCAGACTTGGTGGTGGTTCCTCAAATGTCTTCAATTTTAACCGAGATAAGGTCTTTCATTGGTCTGGAAGTTCATCAAGTAGGTTAGGCTGGCTTGCCAGTGAGCTCCAGGGATCTGCCTGTCTCTACTTCTCACCTCGCCATTGCTGGCATTACAGGTGCACATTACCATGCCCAGCTTTTTACATGGGTTCTAGAGATTTGAACTCAGGTCCTCAGCCTTTCAAGGCAATTGTAGTATCTACTGACCCATCTCCCCACCTTACCCCTCTTTTTAAAAGGAACTACCTATGTATCAATTTTCTGCACTTTAGGACCTTCAAATCAAGGCCAGAGTCCTATTTATCTTAATGCCACCACCAGCTGCCCTCCACCAGCTCCCCGATGCATGCTGCCCACTTGTGTACAGAAGACAGCTCACTTAGAGCTTTTCAATCTACAAACATTAAAATCCAGCAGGAAGGCAACACACTTCACTGCAATGTCTACACTGATGGTCTTTAGCTCTTCCTGCCTCACTCACAAGCACTTCCACAAGCTCTTGATGGGTGAAACTAACTCACACCACTCCTTGGCCATGAGGACTAAACAAGAGAATCAAATTATGAAAAATCCAACAGCATGTCTCCAACAAAGAGAGCCAGGCAGCTCACTTCCTTCCTCCCCCTGCTAAGACTCTTGAGTGACTTCTACTTCATGGTCTCTCCTTTCAGTTGGAGCTACACCACAGAGGGACCCTTGCCAACACTCCTTACGAAGTTTTCCTCTGGAGCTCTATTGCTCAGAATGGGCTCACTTGGGAAATAAAGGCTGAGTGGTCACCTGTAGTGGCTAATGCATGCCTCAGTCCAGCAGCGACACAAACAACCTTCTCTCTCAGGAGCTGTCCAAAGAAAGAACAAGATTTACTCTCAGAATCATCCATCTACAAAATCTCATGTGCAAACTCAATGTAGCCTGAAGCACCCCCCCCAATATGCTCAACCAGAAATACTTCTGTATTTATTGATAGATGAAAGTGTGTGCGTGCGTGTGTGTGTGTGTGTGTGTGTGTGTGTGTGTGTGTTTTGCATGTACATGAGTGTTTGTATGTGTGTTGCATGCACATGAGTCTGTGTGTTGCATGCACATGAGTCTGGGTGTGTATTGCAAGCACATGAGTGTGTGGGCACACAAGTAGGCCACAGGAAGACACTGAGTATTTTCTACTATCACTTTCCACCTTACTGCCTTAAAGCAGGGTCTCTCACTGAACTGGAAGCTCCCTGCCTCAGCCAGGCTGGGTGGCCATCGAGCTCCCTCAGTGCTGGAGGGAGCTCAGTTACAGGCATACATAGCCATCCCTGGCTTTTTTAAATAGTTATTTTATTTTCTGTGTATGATTTCTCTTCCTGAATGTATGGATGTGTACCACATGCATGCCTAGTGCCTATGATGGTCAGAGGAGGGTATCAGATCCCATGGAACTGAAGTTACAGATGGTTGTGAGCTACCACGTGGGTACTGCGAAGTGAATCCAGGTCCTCAGCAAGAGCCACAAGCGCTCTTAACAGCTGAGACATCTCTCTAGCCCCTGCTTTGACTTTTTTTTGCGTGAGTTCTGAAGATTCAAACCCAAGTCCTCAGGCTTATATAATAAGCACTCTTACCATTAAGCCATCTCCCCAGCCCTGAAAAATAACTTTTTAAAATATCATATCAGAGTACCACACTCTACTACCTCTCAAGGGCAGGGGAGGGAACCTCCAAAGTCATCCAGTAAACATCTCCCCAAAACAGCCAAATACCATATGGTTCCTGCCACAGCTCAGCTCTGTAACATCAAACAGCTACACAGGAGAAAGCATGACTGTGCTCCAATAAGACTTAAATAGCAACGGCTTTAGTCTCCCCTCCTGACCCAGTTCAATCCCCAGCCAGGTTAGAAGCTCTTCCTTAAATGGTCATTCAGTCCCCATCCGGGACCCGCCTCCGGTGACGCGGGGCTCACCATCTCCCTAGGCACCTGATCCATCCTTGCAAGTCTCCTTGTGTCTCTAGGTGGAGCCAAACCCAGCTGCCTTGAGCTTCTGACAAAGCTTTCCAAATATTTGAAGACAGCTGTCATGTCCTCTCTAATACATCTTGTGGCGGTTTTAAAAATAGGTCCTCAAATCCTTTGATACTACTCCCTTCCTTGGAGTCACAGAGCGTGAGTCCCCTCCCCTGTGTGGGCTGGACTTAGTGACACACTTCTAATGGAAAGAAGAAGGGAGCAGAGTGAGTCAGAGTCAGGATGACAAAAGGCTCCGAGGCCTCCTCTTCAGAAAGCCAGCCACCAGGTCTCAACAGTTGTACAGAAAGCCCACGCAGCAAGGAGCTGTGGCTCCCACCAGAAGCATCCTAAGAGCTGGGCAATGGTCTCTACCCCAGTGCAGCCCATGGAGGCTGTGTACAGATCTAGCTATGTCTTCACTGCTTCTTTGTGGAAGACCAGCTCAGAGGTCCCATTCCAGACCCTCGAAAATGATGGGACAGTGCTTATCTTAGCTACTGTCACACACAGTAGAATAATGAAGGACTCTTTAGACAAGCATCCCAATTGCAACAGCTATCCCTGAGTTTCTCTCCTCTGGATATGTTCTAGATTCCTCCTCCCCCTTTGGCCTCATATATCCCAGGATGGCCTCAAACTAGATGTGTAGCCAAGGATAACCTTGAACTTCTGGTCCTCCTGCTTCTACCTCCCAAGTGCTGGGAATACATGCATGCACTGCCATGTCCAGTTTAGGCAGTGCTGGGGACTAAACCCAGGACTTCCTGCATGCTGGGACACTATTACCTGAGCTATGTCCCTGGCCCTCAGTCACTCTCTTTTCAAGGAAGAGTGTAAAGGCTGAGAATAAGTCTTAAGGATCATTATGTCTAGAGCCTATGCACCAACACACAAGAGAATCTGTCACACCAGATCAGTCTGACCAGCACAAAAGACAAGGTTCTGGCCTCCCTTCTGGAGACAATACAGCTGACATTGGTGTCCCCAATCACATTAGGCCCCGGCAAAATAAAATCTGACTGCTAATACTGTAGATGCTTCTTTAAATGCATCTTCTTCCCTGCCCTCCTCTTTTTTATAAAGATAAGCAATGGGCCAAGCCCATCTCTTTATGTTGTTATCTTAGGTGCTATTCTGCCACTCATGGGTCCTCACTGCACCCCGGGACTCCACGTTTCCCCACATCCCAGCCTGAGCACCGGCTGACGGCACCCCAAATGCCTGTCTTGTCTGTGCCACCATAAACACGTCCACACTGTGCCTCTGCCTACAGTGTTCTTCTTCGGCCCCTGTTTTGCATCCTGTTATCCCAAGCCAGGGAAACCTCGACTCAACTCTAAGACTCAGGTAAGGGGCTGGAGAGATGGCTCAGTGGTTAAGAGTACTGGCTACTCTTCCAGAGGTCCTGAGTTCAATTCCCAGCAACCACATGGTGGCTCACAACCATCTGTAATGGGATCTGGTGCCCTCTTCTGGTCTGCAGGTGTACATGCAGACAGAATACTGTATACATAATAAATAAATAAACCTTTAAAAAAAAAAAAAAAGACTCAGGTAAACTTCCTGCTAGCTAGGAGTCCGGTCCCTCCTTGGGACTACATGAGCATCTATCACGATCCTAGCATGACAATGGTACTGCATGTATCTACCGTGTGCCACTAAATTACAGATCTCTCTGGTGCCAGGACAGGTCTTAACCACCAATGTCCTCACTACCTCAATCCAGTGCCCAAACATGGCAGCTGCCATCCACAGACGAAGAGTCTCCATCAGTTCTCATTCTGGTATATCCCTCCCATTGCCACATGGGAGACAGCCCATCAAAATGTTCTTAGTTACTGACTCTGTCATCCAGCATATTTTAACCATTGTCCCTTCCTGTCCTCTTTAATTATATCAACTATAATTAGGCTAAATTAATTATAACATGTGTAGGTTCTTACAAGGCCACCTATTTGCACCTGGGAGTTACAGGGGGGGACCCAGAGCTCTGTAGAACTAGACTTGTGTGCAGGCCTTGGGAACCATTACCCCCAAATAGCAGAGCACCCTGTGGTACAACTGAATTCCACAAGAGGACAGCAGCAGACCCGACCTCTCCAATGAAAATGCATCTGCCACTCCTAACCGGAGTTTAGGGATTAGGTGGCAGAGGGGAAGTTGAGGCAGTGAAAACCCATTGTTGATTTCAGGGTATTTCCTGAAAGTTTTCCTGTTCCCATCAGGACCACTTACAATATTACGCTTTTTATTTCTTTTGCTCCCACTTGACACAAACTAGGATCATATAGGAAAAGGGAACCACAAGTGAGAAAACGCCTCCATAAGACTGGCCTGGGCTGGGGAGATGGCTCAGCAGTTAAGAGCACTGGATGTTCTTCCAGAGGTCCTGAGTTCAATTCCCAGCAACCATGTGGTGGCTCACAACCATCTGTAATGGGATCTGATGCCCTCTTCTAGTATAAATGAAAATAAAGCATTCATATATATAAAATAAATAAATATTAAAAAAAAAAAAAACAAGGACTGGCCTGTAGGCAAGTCTGTGGCACATTTTCTTGTTCAACTATTGATGTGGGGGGCCCAGCCAACTTGAGTGGTGCTACTTCTGGGCCCCAGGTACTGGGAGATAAAGAAAAGGCAACTGAACATGAAGCTGAATACAAGCCAGTAAGCAGTGTTCCTCCAGGTTTCCCCATGTCATACAGTTCCTGCCCCCAAGTTCCTGCTTAAGTTCCTACCTTGACCTACCTCAGTGACGGGTGATGCGGTGTGACCTGACAGTTGTAAGATAAAATAAACCCTTTCCTCTCAAAGTTGTTTTTGATCATGATGCTAATCACAGCAACAGAAAGCAAAGTAAGACATATCATAAACCTATAATGTGGGATGTCATAAAAAGAGCTCTAAACAGAAGCCAAACACCCAGGCCCTGCACTTTGCCTGGGCAAAACAATAGAGCTGGCCCTGATGGTGTGGGTACTGGTGAGCCAGCGCCAAGGGCATGAGAGCTGAACTGGCCCCACTCCTTGCTGCCTGCTGCAGTGAGTGAGCTAGCCGGGGCAATGCTGGAGAGCTCATCCCGGTAGTGTCAATGAGGGAGAGCTGGCAGACTGACCAACCCAGCTACCATCGGCCCAGAACCAGGGCTACGAGTTGGTCCGCCCCAACATCCACCTTATCTATGAACTGCTGCAGCATGTGAAGGGGCCAGACCTGCAGATCCAAAGCTGCAGGATCTGTATGACGTGGGGAAACAACAAGATATCCAAGAGGAGTCCCAGTGAGGGCCAAGTACAATGGGTGTAGCAGAAGGCAGAGGCCTTGAGCCAGACCAATGACTCATTGCAATCAACACAAGTAAAGATGTACGGACTAAAGGGTAAACTGCGTGACTCACTGTGTCACACTACAGCTTCCACACCGAGACGTACGTGTGTGTGTGTGTGTGTGTGTGTGTGTGTGTGTGTGTGTTATTTTGTTTTTTGGGGAGGGGGTGCAAGGGCAGAGGGGGGGCTATGAAGGGACAGGGAGATGAACAGGATCTGGATGTATGATGTGAAATCTACAAAGAGTCAATTAAAAACAAAAAGTCTAAAATAAAAAAGCTACAAGACCTGCTTCCCACCCACTCTACTATGGTCCCTGCTACATGTGGACACTGAACACTTGCATGTGATTAGATTCAAAGCAACCAGTAAAACACGCACACAGAGCTCAGAGCCTTGGTACAAAAGAAAGAAGGGGAAATACCTGATTCACAAATGTTACGTTTATGTTTATATAAATGACAATAGCTTGGACAGATTAAATTAGTTTTCAAGTTTCTAAAGCTAGGCTGGGTGTGGTGATGCATCTGTTACCGAAGCCACGGGAGGTGGAGGCGGGAGGATCAGGAGTTCAAGTCCAGCCTCAGTTATATATAACACATCTGAGGGCAGTCTGGGCTATATGAGGCTCTATACTTTAAAAAAAAAAAAAGTCAAGGGGCTTAAGAGATGGCTCAGAGGTTAAGAGCACTGGTTGCTCTTCCAGAGGACCTGCGTTCAATTCCCAGCACCCACATGGTAGCTCCCAACTGTCTGTAACTCAAGTTCCAGCATCTCATACCTTGTTCTTGCCTTCATGGTGCACAGACACACACACAGGCAAAACATACATATACACAAAATAAATAAATCCTTCTAAAATGTCATTAAAATTACGTGTGTGTGTGTGTGTGTGTGTGTGTGTGTGTGTATTATATGCTACACACATAAAACTTGAAAGTAGTGCATGGAGACACACAAAAGGCCACATGTACAATTACATTTATATGAAATAGCTAGAACACATAAATCCACAGAGAAGGTAGACTAGCAGCCACCAGGGGCTGGAGGAGAGGAAGACAGGAAGTCACTACTACTAAGTTTAGAGTTCCTTTTGGCCACGATGCAAATGGTCGAGAATTTGATAATGACAATGGCAGTTACCCCTGAGAATATACTGAAAAACACTGAAGTATACATTGTAAAGGAGCGAATTCAGTGGTATCTGAACCATTGCTCAATAAGTTGTTATTAAAAATTAATTTGGGCTGTTTACTTGTTTTTAAATGGGGCTTTCAGAAAATTTTCAATCATTTGATATTTCTGCAGGACAGCACTGGACTACCATTTGCTGAATCCACTGTCTTTTTTTCGTGTGTATGTAATATGTCTGTGGTGTGTGTATACATGTGCATATCTGTGAATGTGGGCATACACCATCACATGCATGAGGAAGTCAGAGGACACTTCAGGGCTTCTCTACCCCTTCCACTTTGTTTTAGACAGTCTCTCTCTTTTGCTATTTGCCACTTCTTATGCCAGGCTAGCTGGCCTGGGAACTCCCAGGTAGTCTCCTGTCTCAGCTTCCCACTTTCCCACTGGTGCACCAGGATTACATACAGACTTGTGCTATTGCACCCAGCTTTATGGATTCTAGAGATCCACAGTCATCTTCATGAGCACAGGAAGTGCTCTACTCACTAGCCATCTTCCCAGACCCCGAACTTAGGTCTTGAGGCAAATCACACCTATTTGGACCTGTTTCCATTGTTAACAATGAGCATATGAGATGCATTTCTACTGTCCTAGTTTATAAAACCGTATAACGTGAACGAGGACGAACAGATTTTCCACCCAGCACTGATCCCTTCAAACTGATTTTTAACAGAAGAACTTATTTCCAACTCAAGTTCTACTGCTCCATGGGTTGTCAAGAACCAACCTAGTCTTTCAGTATGGGGAAGGTTACATGGAACAGCCTAGGAATCAGAGGATAGAATAAGCTAAAACTGGGATGTGCTCACCTCAACGGCCTGGGGAACCACACATCGGCGAGGGCCATGCGGCACACCTAACTGGCCAAAGGCATTAGATCCACAAGACAGAACTTGACCTGTTTCTGCAAAAGATAAGCATTCAGATTATAAATCTAAGAAGTGAGACGCCTGTGACCAACAGGGAGCCGTGGATGAGAGGAGGCAGCAAGGGTCCCGTGCCTCAAAGCCTTCCGGCCACTTCCCTTCTCTTATTCCTCCAGGCTAAAGATTATGGGCCACTCTGTATCCTCAATGGCAGATAACCTGTGCAGAGCACTTAGCTCAGGGCTAGTAGTAGAGTGAGTGAATCTTACTCCCACTTTGTGTTTCCACCCCACTTCCCAAGTCTCCATTCGACAAATTCTGTGCATGCTCTAGGCCTTCCTCCTCCCTGCCCTTCCCCATACACTTACCTGAAGAGTCTGGGGAAAAGGACAATGTATATATGGCCAGGCAAGTAAGAGTTCTCCCTGGGAAACAAGTCTAGAGTTTGGAGGGCAAATTTGGACCAGAGTAATGTTAGAACCACCTGGCTTCATAATTAGCCCTGTCCTCCAACTTAACCTCTATCCATAAAAACCTGATAGTCTGATTTGCAGCTCTGACTGCTTTGTGCCTTTCTCACACCTGGTTGCAAACAGTGCTTCTTTCTGCCTCTTATGACCCTAACATGGGCCCATAATATGTATTTCATAAAGTGATCACTAGCATTGAAATTCTTCATATGGAAGGAATTTTGTTTTTCAGAGCTAATCTAGCCAGGGCCTTGTGCATGCTCAGCAAGCTGCCTCTCCAGCCAGTCTGGAATCTGATAATTACTGTCCAACTGGATACATATGGAACGCCTCTGCAAAAGAGAAATGCTGAGGACGGCTGAGGAATACTGAAACACGGGACAACAGTTCATGAGACAGACGACAGGCGCTGTTCTGGAGCAGGAACCACTGGGCATTGCGACAAAGACAAGTACAGGAGTATGGCCCGTAAGATGAAGGCAGCAGACACAGGAACCTCTGTCAAAGGTTATGTGCAAAAAAGCTTGGGACTTTTGCTACATATCTTGGAATCCACGAGCATTAAGAGGCAGAAACTACAGGTGGTCCTTTAAACCTAGACTGGCCAGCTAGGAAGGACAAAGTTGAACAGAGAAATCAATTCACAGGGTAACAATACCAGCTGCTTCCAAAAGAATTATTCTAGCAACTCTTTAGACATAACTCATTCTGTTACCTATCTTCATAGAGAACAAATGTTTTTAAGGGGAGATAGAAAAATAACTCAGTGGTAGAGCCCATGCCTAGCACACGTGAAGGCCTGGGTTTGATCTTCAGCAATGTCGCCATGGAAGCCCCTCAGTGGGAAAGACCTGCTCCTATTGCTGTGAAATCCCTACTCCCTCATAATTAATTAGCGCTAGCTAGTTTTACATCAACTGGACACAAGCTAGAATCATTGGAGAGGAGGCAGCCTCAACTGAGAAAACGCCTACATAATTTTCTGAGAAAATGTAGGGCATTTTCTTAATCAGTGAGTGATGGGGGATGGGGGAGGGCCCAGCCCATTGTCGGGGGGGGGGGGGGGAGGGCCCAGCCCATTGTCGGGGGTACCATCCCTGGGCTGGTGGTCCTGGGTTCTATAAGGAAGCAGGCTGAGCAAGCCATGGGGAGCAAGCCAGTAAGCAGCACTCCTCCATGGCCTCTGCATCAGCTCCTGCCTCCAGGTTCCTGCCCTGTTTGAGTTCCTGTCCTGACTCCCTCAAATGATGGACAGTGATGTGGAAACAGAAGCCAAATAAACCCTTTCCTCCCCAAGCTGCTTTTGGTCATGGTGTTTCCTCACAGTAACAGCGACCCTAACGAAGACACCTAGCACATTACCCATAATAACTCTTAATGGCACTCCTGGCCAGCTAGATTGGGCACATAGCTCTCATGAACTCTGGGGACTATAACTGACCACCTAACAAGATCTGGTCCATCCCCTAGTTTCTGGCAAATGTATTCAAGCCTGATCTCCTTTATAGTTAAAATTCTCCTTAAAAAAGGTACCCTGCAATTTCCCGACATAGCCATAGATAACACTTACTGGTTTTAGGGTTTTTTGTTTTTCTTCAAGAGCACAGAGGCTCTTATTTAACCAGGGCCGCCCTCTACACTGCTATCACCCAAAGCCTTGGTGGGGATATTTACCCAAGAGTGAACTTACCGGTGAGCATGATGGTAAAATCCCAGCCACAGGCCACCTGTCGTATTGGACAACTAAAGAGAGGCTTGCAAACGGTAAAACACAGAACATCCTCTGTGTGACCGAGCCCCAACTGCCCATCTTTATTCAGGCCACAAACAAAAAGTCCTCCTCCATCTGAAAAACAGAAAGATCTGTTGGGGGATATTCGATCACACTGTGAACCCTAAGTTTGCATTTGCATTAATTCAATAAAATTAACCTTGGGTCAGGAGGACGAGTTAGCAACCAGTTGACAGACAGTGATCATAGAGCATCCGAGGGCATCCAGAAGAGTTAGAGAGACACACAGGAAGTAGCCAGGAGGGATTTGGAGTGGGGGCTTTTTATGCTTTGGTTGAGGAGAAAGACACTCTTTCTGAGACTTCCGGCAAGGAGAGAGGGTTAGCTAGTTGCTACTCCACCTCTTTGAGCTCGCAGGTTTTCACCCCAGCTTTGGAACCTCAAGTCTTATTTATAAATAGAACAACAGAGTTTTCGTCAGAGCTACCTTCAGCAGCGGCGAAAGGGCCAGCACCTGTGGGAACAGAATTCCCACCAAGCTGCAGCCTGCGCGGCCAGGCCACTGCCAAAGAAGCAGGCCGGCAACTGCGGAGATGCACCTGCTGGCTGAAACAGCAGGAAGTTAAAGTGCGGCCACTGTGCCGAAGTTAAAACAACAAAGCTCCAGTATCACCATCGTGCACAGGGAGAGTCACAACTCCCAAAGGAAGAAGAAGTTACTGTGCATTATTTGGAGCCACAGACAAAAGACTTCTTGCCCATGTTAATGTTATTAACTGATGCATGCTAGTGTGTTCTGGAACCAAAGATACCAGGCCAAGGGCTTCAAATGTAATGTATAAATGGAAACTCCCAGTTCTGAACAAGTGCCAATCAATCACCAAACAGAGCATCCATGATCACAGGAAAGCCAACATCAACACAACACTTAGAATGTGCCAGGAACTGTCCAAAGAACTGAACATGGGAGACCTTTCACACGTGTCTAGGACCCATAATACTTTGAAAGGAACAGTTTAATTTTAAATTGTTTTAAAGTAACTTTAATGTAACAATAATTCATATATAATACAAATGCCATTCTTACGTACAGTTACTTTCTATCAGTAATTTTTGGCATTTCCTTACAAAGGAAGGGAGGAATCCCTGATGACAGGAACACCAAAGACTTGTAAAAGCCCTAATATATAGCCTGAAAACACCCTGAGTTTATCTACCGTTATTATCCCCATGGGACAGGTGAAGAAAAAATTGAGTGTGCTGGTTAGCTTTGGCTACCAACTTGCCACAACCTACAATCACCTGGAAGGAGAGTCCTAGTGAGAAATGATCTAGACCAGGTTGACAGGTGGGCATGTCCGTGGGAGTGTCTTGATTAGAAACTGAGATGGGGAACCCACTCTGAATGTGGGCAACAGCACCATTTCATGGGCTGGGCCCCTAACTGTGTTAGGGTGAAGACAGCCGGCTGAGCATAAGCCGCAAGCGGGCCAGGATGCCTTTGTTTCTCTGCTCTCGACTGTGGAGGTGATGCTTTAAGTTCCTGCCTCGACTCCCTGCGATAACATTAAGTCAAACAGACCCCTTCTCCCCGATGCTTTTGGTCAGGCATTTTATCACGGCAACAGACCTAAGAGTAGAACACTGTGGTGTAACAGGGAAATACCGGCCAGAGCCATAGAGCTAATGAACGACAGAACTGAGCCCAGGGAGTCTGAGCCCAGCTCCCATTCTTAACTAGATGCCACACGCCAGCTTTTACCTAGCTGAAGCACGTGTGACACCCAGTGCTCTCAGCTCTAGGATGGAAAATGAAGGACAAGGGAAGGTTCGTGATCTTAAGGGATATTTCACCTAGTTACAAAGGCTTCAAAGTAAAACTTAAACAGGTTATAACACATCCACCAATTTGCTTATGACCTTAAGCCTTCCTCTCTGAGCTTTATTTGTATAAAGGGGTAAGGAAAGGGAACTTAAAGAACTCAGAAGTTCAAGCTCTGACAAGCTAGGATTCCCTTAATGGTTATTTGGCTCTTTCACAAAAACAAATGCTGCTCTCTGAGAAAGACAAAAGACCAAAAGATGGCAAGGTAACATCCGAGGGGAAAATACCTTGACACAAAAGTGAGTGGCTATCCATTTGTGAAGAGACCTACCTGTGACAGCTGCAGAATGGCCCCCTCCTCCTGTGACGCTCTTGATACACCTAGGCTCGCAGAAGTCACTCAGCTGCTGGGGCAGAAGCACATCTTCCTTATGGCCAAGACCCAGCTGCCCATAGCTATTTGCACCCTGGGGATAAAATACAACACAGATGAAAAGCAATTTGAATGCCCGACTGTCAGCATCCACCTACCTGACAGCGTCCCTCACCCTGACACACCTCTCAGAGCCCCTGACATTTCACACACCCATTCTTAGGAGGCTGTCTTGTGCAGTCTACATTGAGAAACCAGGCCCATCTGTGAGCACCGTGATTTCTATTTCAGAGGCATCCTTGGCATCCACAACTTAGCCAACCACGTAGCTCACCTTTCCCTTCAAGTACACAACCCTGTTCTAGTTTGTTGCTGGGGGAGAGGGGACCAAAATTGATCTAGGGAAGCAAAGGGCAGAAGCCATGAAGAAAACTACCTGTGACTCACTGGTTCTCTCCACTAACTTTCTTACACAGCCCTGACCCATCAACCTAGGGATGGTGCCACCCACAGTGGACTGACTGGCCCTTCCACATCAATCATCAACCAAGATGCTTGATCACAGACTTGCTCACAGGCCAATCTGATCAAGGCCTTCAACTGACATTTCTCTTCCCAGGTGATTCTATGTTGCATTACAAGGACCAATCAAGACTAAACTGTCTTTGGGAATCAGTCCAAGGATCCCCTCTGATAAAAGCTAATTATCTAGGAAAGCTGAGAAAAAAAAAATTAGGGGGGGGGATGAGGGAAAAGTCAGCAGGAAACACTCTGTCTGGAATCAGTTTTGCACCCCTCCCCTCCCCCATCCTCACTGGGAAGCAGGCAATTAACTCTCTGTATTTATTCGGTTAGCTAAGGATGCTGCATCCCGAACAGGAAGCACTGTCATTTATCTGTCCAGTACAAGACCTAGGCAGTGATCGCCAAAGGGCCCTTTCAAGTATAGCATTTGACAACTCCAAAATTCAGATCTCCCTGTAGATCTACACTATCAAGTCATACAGAGTTCAGGTCTAGGGATTCAGCAGAGCAAGAGAGTGCTGGCCTGGCATGTCCCTAGGTTCAGTCTCCAACACTGGAAGGAAAAAAGTCTCTAGTCTGAAATCTTTACCGCTAGGTTACCTAAATAGAATTCAGTATATACACAAATATATGTCACAAAGATGCTATAAAGATGACGACAAAAGACCCAAACACAACAGTGAGCAGACACTGTAAAGAGCCTGAGGCTCAGTATGTTCCAAGTTTTCAGAGCCGGTCCTATTCAGTCAAACAAGAGGAACTGTAAATCCACGAATCTTGGTTTTAAGGCCTCTTTCTGCACTACAGAGATTGGTACATAGCACAACCCTCGGATTGCTCTTGCCTGGCTTCTCCCGCAGGTGCGCTTCACTCTGCAACAGTGGATCTTCTTAATACTTCAGAAATTCCTCTCTTCAAGTGTCTACTCCCAAGCTGGTCCCTTTGGAGGTGAGTGGTGGAGCCATTTAAAATCCGTTTTTTGAGGGCCCCCGGATGAGAACGTGTGATTTAAAACAACTACCAAAACATGAATACAAAACACACAATTACCCTCCTGTCTGTCGGGTTATTTCCAGCCACCTTGAGCAGCAGGGCTCCAAGATGAAGAATGAGCTATGCACGGGGCACGGGTCAAGAAGGTCTTGGAAACAATACAGCTCCAACTAAGTGCTTCTCTGCATACATCACAGGCACCTTCCATCCTCACAACTAAGGAGCATTAGCATTCGTTTTTACAGATGAGGGAACTAAGGCCCGGGGAGGCTCAAGAAATGACCCATAGTTACAGAACTGGGTGAGCAAGTTAGAAGTCTGCTTCTTTCATTAGATCTTACTTGTCAGTAAGAAATAAGGATGTATTCAGAACCAGCCCAGAGCTTAAGCCACATGACTCTAGACTACTGCTCACCTCCATCATTTTATCCCCATTCTCTTCTTTGTATCCTTCCTTGGCACTACAGTGTGTCTTGCCTACTTGATTAGTCTACCTCCTCTCCTAGAAACCGTGAAGTCAGGGACTCTCCTAAACCTGAAACTGCACTGGCCAGGTGTGGATGCCAGGCACAAGTCTCCACCCTGAAAAGGTCAAATGCAACACCACTGTTGCAGAGTGAAGCGCACCTGCGGGAGAAGCCAGGCAAGAGCAATCCGAGGGTCGTGCTATGTACCAATCTCTGTAGTGCAGAAAGAGGCCTTAAACCCAATATAAAGCTGGGTCAAGGAAATTTTAATATACCCTATAACAATTATGTTATGATCCTTCTTCACAAAGGACCCAGACAGAACACATACACACACACACACACACACACACACACACACACACACACACACCCTTGTGAGAGGATGAATTGTGTTCCTCTAAAATTTCTATGTTAAAGCCTCACATATCACAATATGGCTGTATTAGAGACAACCTTTAAAGAGGTAATTAAGGCTAAATGATGAGACTATAAAGGTGGGACCCTAGTCCAGTCCATCTACAGTCTCTTCCTAAGATACCAAGGATGCCCACACGCAAAGAAACAGCCACTGAGGCCTCAGAGAAACCGAAAGTGCCCCCACCTTAATCTTGGACGTGCAGCCTCCAGCACTGTGAGAAAATAAATTTCTATTGTTTAAGAACCCAGCCTGTGGTGTTTTGTCACAGCAGCAGAAACCAACTAATACATGCACCCTGATTACACAGCAGGAAGAGTACCCCAGCAGGCCTCCAAGCACACTTGTAAAGGGAGGTTCAGCCCCATTTCTGTCTCTGTTCATTCAAGGCCACATCTGAAAGGCTTTCTCTGTCAGATGTTTCTCCTCTGCCAAAGAGACAGCAGTCTCCTGGCTGGAAAATGACAGGCAGCAACACATTCAGCTATTAACCCCGCCCCCACCTCAAGTGCTACCTCAAGGAGAGCCAGCTAGGCCATGCCATGCTCTCCCTCCCAACAACCTTACACTCAACAAGTGAAAAGTATGTCAATAAATACTAATTTTGGCAGAAACATAGGTGTTATAACCTCCTCTAGTACAGGAACTGGAACCCCTTTACATCTATGTATTTCCCAAACATTAACACATAGCTGTGGCACAAAGGTACTCATTCATTCGTTTCATCCATTCGTTCATTCATTCATTCTTTAGTCAACAAATATTTCCCTGGGGTCTACAAGATGCCAGGCACCAAGAGAGACAATGCGAACACCACTAGCTCAGTACTCACTCTCAGAACACCTCCGCTGTAGCCAAGGAGACTGCCGTTAACCAATCATGCATTCCGATTACAATTTTGGCATTTAGTATTAAGAACCGCAGCACCCAACATATGTTTCCTGCCACGCATGCCCCCCACACTCGCGAGCATAAAGCCTCCTCTCCAGTCACACCATAAGGATGACCAATGGTTCTCTCAAAGCTCAGTGTCAAACCTAACCAGCCCAGACTCCCACGCCCCCAGAAAAGATCAGATCCGGTCACAGCAGAGTAACAGCAAATACGCAGGGTCTGCGCGTCACGCGGGCACACTCCACAGGCCTCACATCCACCGGATGCTCCCCAGGGTGACGGCGCTGGAAAGGAGCCTTCCATCCTCCAGGCAAAAGGAAGGTTCGATGACACAGGTGGCCCCACGAGCTCTTGGCACCAAGCGATCTTCTTTCTGTCCAGCCTCCACGCCGTCTTCCCAGGCGCTCTGGCGGCCAAGGGCTTTCCCAGCATGGACGCTCTGCCCTGAAGGTAGGGTCCTGCCGAAGTGTCTCCGTGCCCCTAGTCCTCATGCCACAATTAGCAGCAGGTCCCTCAGGCACCGCCGGGAGTCCCTCCCTCCGCACCCTTGCCTCCCGGCTGCAACCCAGAGTGCGCCAACCCAGGACCCTGGCTTGGGCCTCTGCCTCCCAGTTCCCCCGCCACCCACGCAGACGCCGGGAGCTCCCGGGTCTCCGCGCCCCTTAGCCGCTTCTCGAGCCCGAGGGCGGAGCCACGTACCCAGGCGAAGAGCGCGGCGGTGGAGGAGTCAGCCTCCGAGACACAGGACTCGCGCGCCATGCACACGCTCCGCCGGCGCTTCCGGGAGGGGCTGGCAAGGGGCGGGGCCGCGGAAGCCAGGGGCGGGGCGAGTCCTGGAGCTGGGCGCGGCCAGCGGGATGAATCTAGGGACTAGGCGGAGCCCGTGGGCGGGGAGCCGGAGGATGCTGGGGACAGTTCTTTTCCCCCAGCTCGAAGGAACTCAGCCAAAACACTGTCAGACGGGATCTCGCAGCCTCCAGGCAACACACCCGTGTGGGAATGTCTTCTGCCCCCACACTCGTGATGCATTCCGCATCACGCTCAGTCATCCATCCAGAAAGCTCTCCACGGGCCCCATGCTGCCCAGGGCGGCTGACTTGACCCGGATGACACAGCGTGGTGGGGAAGGGAGCTGAGCCTGAGGGTGGGAAGGGTCCAGTCCGGAGTCATCCCGAAGCTGCCTTGGCCTGCTTCGCTGTGCGTTTGGGAACCGGAGAGTATTGAGTGGCGGTGATCGCCTTCTAAACCTGGCCCCACTGCGGGAACCCGCCCCTGGCAACACCCGTAGAGCTGGCTATTGTCTATTGTGCCCCTGCGCTGTCCCTACGGTCTACAACTGGCTGCCCTAATTTTAGTGGTCAATATGAATAATTCTCACCCAAGATAGATTTTCATGCAATACAGCTTTTGTCGACGCTGTCATGATGTTGGTGGAAATTAAATAGTACAAGGTACCAATGCTCACTGGGAAAATGGAATTCGGAATCTGGAGGTGGGGAGAGAGTGTCACATTTAAGGCGGTGATCTGCATTTGTAGCTCCGGTCTCTCTGCAGACAAGTTTCAGGGGCTTCATCTTCTCCCCCCGGGCCCTCACATTGCAAAGTATCTCCGGGAAGCTACTATCCAGGTCTAGCCTGTTCACGGTCCTCACACTCTTTGGTTGTTACTGCCTGCAGGACCTCGTGAAGATGGCCCCTGGTCTTTTCTCCCCCAGACTGTGGCATCCTGAGAAGGTGGGTGGTGATACTTGGAAAAACAGACAAGCCAGGCAGAGCTTGTCCTGAAGCCCTAAGAGATCCAGGGCAGTGTTTCCCGGTTTTCTGTCGCGGTTTTGACCGCTCCTTTCAAGGTCTTTGTAATAGGATGTCAGAGTAGGGTGTCATGGGATGTCCTCTATCCCTTTCAGCAGTTCCCAAAGCAATAAATGCCAATAACGTACACGTTATAAACTAAGGTGGGTTTGTGCAGGTCTTGTGCATATCGTCACAGTCTCTGTGCTTTCCAGACAAAATCTCAGCATTGATGAGGAGAAGTGGGCACAAAAGTCCCACCCCTAACTAAGAAGCTATTTGCAACTGATACATAGGAAAGAGAAAACCAGTTTTCTCCAATGGAGTGAACTGGGTGTGTCAACCCACCTCCAGGGCAAGCCCCGTGCTTAGGGACAGTTGACCAGCACAAAAAAGACTCCATGTTTCATGTATGCTTTGTGTTGTTTGTTGTTGTTGTTATGGCTTAGTGTTTTTTGTCTTTTGGGTTTTAGTTTTTCTTGTTGGGGGTGTTCAGAGGGAACAAGAGGGAGGTGAAGAGGATCTGGGAGGACTTGGGGAAGGAGAAAGAATATAACCAAAGTATATTGTATAAAACTTTTTAAAAATAATGTTTAAATATAATAAAAATAAAAAAGAAATGTGGGAGAAACCAAGCCAGAATTTGTGAAGCGGGTATCAAGAAATCTGGATGGATTCCTGCCTAAGAGACAAGAGAGGCTGAAAGACATCCCAACGGGTTATTTTGCTATTGTTATCAGTGTGATATAGTGATATGAATCCCAACCATCTCAGCTCCACTGAAAGATACTGCAACAGGACCAAGAAACCATTTGGATTGGGGAGGGTGCTTGGCTCATGATAAGAAATGCAATAGCTGGCCACCAGACAAGGACTGATCGCTGGTCAGAGAGAGCCTTCTGTCAACGTCAGCATGAGCAAATTAGCAAGCAGTGTTAGACTGTGTTGGAGAGCGTTTAAAGGGATAAAATGGCACCCATGGGACAGTTGGCCACCAGGTTCCCAGAGACTGATGGAGATGAAGTTAATCGTCTCCTAGTCAGAGAGTGACACCAACATCAAGAGATACTGAGGCCTTGCAAACCACCCCAAACACAGTGAACTGACATTGATACTTAACAAGAACAGAAAGGAACTTAGTCCAACGAGACCTTTCCTCCTTCTCCCAGCTCCCTGCTACCTGTCACTCAGGTCCTCAAGGAGACCAAGCCTCCAGGGAGTGGGAGGGGTGAATATGATAAGATAAAAAGGGAGATTATGGAATCTACTTTTAAAAAGGAGCTACTTGTTTTAAATAGGATAAGTAATGAAAAATTTTTTGTCTGAATTTGTCAAATGTTACTGGACTGGACATTGTTAATATATATAATGGAGTTTTTTGTCTGAATCTGTCAAATGTTAATGGACTAGACATCGTTAATGTAATCTTGACTGTGTATATTGTATATACTTACTAGATATAGTTTTTCTTGTATTAGTTATAAGCTTTTTTAATTTTAGACAAAAAGAGAGGAAATGTGGTGGTATTGTGTTCCCCAAAATATTGTGTATGCTAATAAACTTATCTGGGGTCAGAGAACAGGACAGCCACAATATTAAACATGAGGATAGGCAGTGGTAGCATACGCCTTTAATCCTAGCATTCCAGAGGCAGAAATTCAAGTGTTCAAGGATACACCCAAGCATGGTGACCCACGCCTTTAATCCCAGAAAGCACGCCTTTAATCCCAGGGAGTGGTGGTAGAAAGCAGAAAGGTATATAAGGCGTGAGGACCAGAAACTAGAGGCATTTGCCCTAGAGAGGCCTTTGGCCTGGAGAAGCCTTTGGCCTGGAGAAGCATGTGGCTGGTTAAGCATTCAGGCTTCTAGCAGCAGTTCAGCTGAGACCCATTCTGGATGAGGGCTCGGGGCATCCAGTCTGAGGAAACAAGACCAGCTGAGGATTCAGCGAGGTGAGATAGCTGTGGCTTATTCTGTCTCTCTGACCATCCAGCATTTTACCCCAATACCTGGCCTCAGGTTTGATTTTATAAATAAGAACTTTTAAGACTCATGCTACAGAGGGGTGTAAGGAAATAAAGAAACAAATGAACTTCAGTCTCTGTCCTAGAGGAGGGAGAAGGCTCTGACCTTAAAGTCTGATGTTTCCCATTACATGGTAGGGGGCTTTCTTTTGTGACACTTCAGGTGGAATCCAAGGCATTATACAAGCTAGGAGAGAACACTAGCCCTGAACCCCAGCCCTAGCCCAGGAATGGACCTTTAAAATACTGACATGGGGGGGGGGGGTACCCTGAGGTTTCACCAAAGGTACAAAGAAGAGTTTACAGAATCAGTTTCACAGAATTTGGGAAGTGGGGTGGTTTGAATGGGAAATTTCCCCCGTTGACTCTGGTGTTTGAACACTTGGTCCCCACCGGTGGTGCTGCTGGGGAAGGTTGTGGAATCTTTGGGAGGCGCAGCTTTACTACAGCCTGTCCGTTTGCCCACCCGGGACTGAGCAGGTGCCACATTCCCAAGGCAAAAAGTGGGACTAAACTGGAATTTCCAGGATACTTTCACTTTTCCAAGATGAAGCAGGAAAGCTGAGCTTCGGGAGCCTCCTCAGCAGAGTCCTCACAGCAGGGACCCAGGGAAGAGTTAGTGCACAGAGAACCAAGGTGCAGTGAGGTGGCAAGGGAGGGGCCCAGCTCTGCTTTCTACAGAGAGATTACCAAGGTGCTGGCCAGTTCACTCAACTAGAAAAGCTGTCGGCAAGTGGGTTTTTGTTGTTGTTGTTGTTTGTTTGTTTTTGTTTTTGTTTTTTAATATGTTTCAAGTCATTGGAGAGCTTCCAAAGCAACAGAAACTCAAGGGGCCCTGACAGGAAGCCAAGAGGTTATACCTGGCGCTCCTTTCCTTGAAGCACTTGCTCATTAGCAAGCATGACTTGGAGGCTGGGAATCTGAGGTGAGAGCAACAGTCTTAGTAGTGATTTTACAGGAGGGGGTGGGGAGAGTGAAGTAGAACAGATAGGGAGCCAAGTTCCTGGATGTACGCTTAGGTGGGAACCCTAAAGGGCTACATACTGAGAGCAGAGGTGACCTGGAAGTAGACCGGCCTCACCGAGCTAAAGTTTGGCTTCTCATTGGCTCAATCCCTAACTGGACCAAGATCTTCCCATGCCATAGTAAACACACTGCCTGCTAGACACAGCAGTTATTCTCTCTGGAGGAAGATAGAATCATCCAGAAGCTGTGGGGGAATCTTGGTTAAAACAGTTATCGCTAATGATTCTTTACATGTAGAAAATAAGGTGTTGGAGGCCAGAATGGGGCATCAGACCCCCTGGAGCTGGAGTTACAGGCAGCTGTGGGCTAGCAGATGTGGGTGCTGTGACCCATCTCAGGTCCTCTGTAAGATAAGTGTGTGCTCTTAACTGATGAGCTGTCTCTTCAAAACCATGAATCTGCTTCTTACAAAGCCTTGTGTGACATAATTTTCTCCAGTAACTCAGTGCAGGAAACCTAGCTCATATTCAGACAGGGAACAGGAGAAGGAAGCCTTCCCATTAAGTGGTGATGAGGGCCAGGTGTGCTCAGCTTTACCGTAGCTCATGGTTATATATTTTAAAGGAGCAGAGTGGTATATAGTTTTTATTTTATATTTTGCAGCTTCTTAAAAATATTTTAAGTTAGTATACAAAGTAATGGGTTCCATTGTGGCATTTTTGTTCTTCATTCTAAGTCAGTGTCCTCCCCCATGACTGAGTCTTGGTACCAACCATCACCACTGCTAGGGTCTCTACACTAATAAAATTGTGAACACAAAATTGAATCTGTTTTTAATATATGTTTGACAAAAAAGAAAATACTTTTTGAGAGACAAAATGGCTCAGCAGTCAAAGGTGCTTGTGGCCAAGACTGATGACTGGAGTTTGATTCCTGGGGCACGGATACACACACACACACACACACACACACACACACATACACACACACACACACACACACACGCACACACATACACACACACACACATACACACACATACACACACACGTGTGTGTGCACACACATACATACACACACACACACACGCACACACACACATATACACACACACACACACACACACACACACACGCACGCGCACACACACACACACACACACGCGCACACACACTAAAATTGTAAAATGTACTAAAAAAACACTTTGAGAACATGAACCTTGAGTTTATTGTCCAGTGGGATAACAAACTTTTAAATTATAAACGTACATTACACAGCACACTGAAGACAAGAGTGAAATGGATCACAGTTATCTTTATCCACTTCACGGACATTAACATATGGTCTCCATGATTTATTGCTCTTGAGGAGTCCTCACTTGTTTCTTTCCCTGGAAGCCAGCTTACAAATGGTCAATGATTCTGTACATGTTGCTGTATCTTGCTACTTCTATAACCCCAAATGCCGAAGCATGAAGTTAAGGAACATAGGCATTCTGACGATTCGTATTTGTGTTTTCTTCAAAAAAAAAAAAAGTCAGACTTGCTATTTGTGACAAGGACTGGCTCTCTGGTAAATAATTGCAAGCCATGCTTTTGATTCCATTCTGCCTGGTGTTTGAATAATTATTTACAATTTCTTAGGTATTTTGAAAATTCTAAAACTCTTGGATCCCTGATTTGCCAAATATCATGATCCGGAGGTTAGATGCAGTCGAGCTCATCACTAAACATTTCCACTATCTTGAAGCTACTAATGGTAAGGTTGTGACTTTACTATTTATTTTAAAGTGCTTTAGTCCAAGCAAGGATTAAGCACCATCATTTTAAATCCCGCTAACTGGGATTCTCCAGCATCATCGAAGTCCTGTGAGAATAACCAGACACAGCAGCTGGGTTCTCTGTTTGCTGTCTGTTATGATTTCTTTGCAGTGCTTTTCCTGGTAACCAAGCAGACTATAAACTAGCTGGTCTCTATCTCAAATGATTTTGGATGAACTAACATATCTACTCACTGCCGTATATATGCTCAACAGCTGTTAAAGTGAGAATGTTTACAAAGATCTGAGATGGCTGAACTGCTCTTCTTTGATCTGCTTCCTTGTAGAGCATGGGATTAAACACAGTATTGTGGGATATTTGTACACTGTGTGAAGTTCTGTCCTTGTGATTTGTTTAATAAAAAGCTGAATGGCCAATAGTTAAGCAGGAGAGGTTAGGCGGAACTTCTGGGCAGAGAGAGGAACTTGGAGATGAATCTAGGCAGATAGGAGATGCCACCGACACATAGAGCAAGTTGTCCAAACAGAATTGAGGAGAGGCAAAAAACCACATGACAGAGCATGGATGACTAGAAACAGGTATTGAAGTTATAAGAGCCAGCTGAGAACAGGCCTAAGCTAAAGGCCAAGCTTTCATAATTAATAATAAGTCTCCTTGTCATTATTTTGGGGCTGGCGGTCCCAAAGAAAGTCTGACAAGAAAAACCAACAACAATACAGCTTTTAACAATTTCCTCTGAAGTCTTAAAAAGATTTTTAAAAAATCTAGTGTAAAAAAAAATCTAGTGTACTTGAAGCATGTTCAATGGTATATGATTTTACTAATATGTAAGAAACAGAGGTGGAATTTTTAATTTTTTTATTTTATCTGTATTGATGTTTTGCCTCCATGTATGGCTGTGCATCATTTGCATGCCTGCCTGCTATCTATGGAGACCAGAAGACAATGGATCCCCTAAAACTGTAGTTCCAGATGGTTGTGAGCTACCATGTGGATACTGGGAATCAAACTCAGGCCCTCTGAAAGAGTGGCTAGTGTTCTTAACTGCTGAGCCCTCCATCCTACCCTAGTAGTAGTGAACTCTTAACTGTACTGTAGGATCTCTCTCTCTCTCTCTCTCTCTCTCTCTCTCTCTCTCTCTGTGTGTGTGTGTGTGTGTGTGTCTCTCTGTGTGTCTCTCTGTGTGTCTCTTTGTGTGTCTCTCTGTGTGTTTCTCTGTGTGTCTCTCTCTCTGTCTCTCTGTCTCTCTCTCCTCTCTCCTCTCTCTGTGTCCCTCCTCATCCCTCCCTCTCTTCCTCTCTTCCTCCCTTCTTCCTTCTCTCAATCCTTCCCTCTTTCTCTTTACATCCTTTATGAAGTTTATAGCTTCGCTCTGCCACATTCTCCCACCAATCCTTGCTTCACCACAGACTTAAAACACAGGAACAGCTTCTAATGGACCAAAGCATCCAAACCTATGAGCCAAAATAAACTTTTCTTCTTTACAAGCTGATTGCCTCTGGCACTTTGTCACAGTAATGAAAGGTTTACACCACTGCTTACGCTAATGCTGCACAGCTGAGACCACACGTGCTGCGGTCCTCACAGTCCTCACACAATTACACTCTCAGGCCCAGACTGCTCTCCTTGGCCCCTCTCCTTTTCCTTCCCCATGTCCTACCTTCTTCCCTCACTGTCTTCTCATTTATGTCCTAGTGTGACACCTTGAGATAAAGTGCCAGGGAGAGCTGGGATTGCAGGCGCTGCCATGCCTGGCGGAGTCTTGGTGACTTCTGTGTCCCCGTCGGACACTGCACTTGGAGCCAGCTTGCTCTTACCAGTCATGCTCTAGGACCAAGCCCTCTGTACTTCTGTCCATGCTAGCAATGGGGACGGCTAGTCTCCTGTACGTCTAGTGTGTGAACACGCCTGAGCTGTTACAAAGGTGGTGACAGGTCACAGATACAGACACACTCGTCAAGGCGTCCAAAGTGACCATTTGCTAACAACAGACTGGGGATGAGACCAGCTCTGACCAGTGTCAAACAACTTGCCCAACAAAAAATGGGCATTCGATGCAAAGGCCATGATAGCGGTGGGGGGGGGTTGGAGGAAAGGAAGGGAAGGGGGAGAATGATTTAATTATATTTTAATGAAATAAATATTTTGAATGGGAATTTGGTGAACCACATGGCATGTGAATTATATTTCCCTAAGCAGGTGCCAAAACACAAAACAAAAGTAGAAGTTAGCTGTGGCTGAAGCATCCCGGTGTGCATTTTCAGAGACAGAAAGAGATGGGAGACCTTGTTAACCCGGGAGCTGCTCCTTCCTCAAGCAGGTCTTGGGGGAAGCAAGAGGTGGCCCTGGCTCCGAACTGATGCTCATTGGCTTTCTGGATTCAGACTGGAGACGATCACACACTGGGCTGCCTGCTGACCTTAGTTAGGGCATCACTGATGACATCGAGGTCATACCGCAACTCATTCACAGCACTGGTTATGCTCTTGGTGTCTCTCAGAACCTGAACACTCTGAGTGTATGGATTGTACTTCACTCCAAACGGGCGCTTTACTGTTTTGGTAAATTCTCTATTTAAGAAAACAAGTAAGGGAGTGTTAATTTCTATG
The DNA here is from genome assembly GCA_902168325.1 of Peromyscus nudipes. Taxonomy (NCBI): domain Eukaryota; kingdom Metazoa; phylum Chordata; class Mammalia; order Rodentia; family Cricetidae; genus Peromyscus; species Peromyscus nudipes. The sequence continues at coordinate 13,483 of CABHPH010130903.1, read as the reverse complement.
AGAGTGAGTGGTAAAACTAAATAAAGGACAGAAGACCTGGTCACACACAGACAGACACAAAGACACACACCACACCACACACACACACACACACACACACACCGGCTTTCTCTGTCCTGACATCAGTGGCCTCAACACCATCCTTTGAGGGAAAGCTCAATCCCTCCTTCTCTCTCTCCCTCTCCTCCTTCCCCCTCTCCAATCTCCCATACTGAGCGCTAATCCCATGTCTTCTGTCTTGGAAGTGATCTACAACCCATCTTTTGACCTCATGGCTTCACTAAGGGCATCAACCACAGTAACTTTATCTGTCAGTATGTCAGTAGATAATGGCAATACTGAGCTACATAGTAACAGACTCCTCGGCTATGCCTTACATAACAAAGGAGGGGACGGGTGAGGGAGGGGAGAGAGAGTCCTACCCTCCCTTACTTGTGAGATTTTTCAGCTTAGAATGTTTCTAGCTTCCTCTCAAATGACTTGAGTCCCCCCCCATCTCTTTTCTCAAGGTTTAAAATCCGTCTCCTTTATCAAGCTGATCTTTGAACCTCTTACTTGGTACCCTACAGAACAATCATGCTCAGGACCCCGAAGGATAAATGCGCGGCTGAAAACAAGTGTACATGCTTGGGGACCGGAACCCAGGTTCCCATCCATCTGGTCTCCCCAGTGAGGACCACTGCAGCTTTGCACAAGGATGCCATCAGTGCTAGAGAAGCACAGCTGCCATGGATATTGGGTTCTGTGCATAGCAAGCCCCTAGGAGATGAGCATTCTCTTCAGCCCCTGTATGCCCCTGTCCTCACAGTGTGGCTTCATGGCCCCCTTCATCACATGCTAGTTCCTGGAGCCTGCTTCCATAGGCACTTCCTCCCTGCTACTGCTATCCTAGTCCAGATTTTACTTTACGTGGAGTTCACAAGAATCTGAAAAGTGTCTGTCTGTGCTCCAGTTCTCCCTCTCTTGACTGCATCCTTACCTGATGACGAGTCAGGAGGTCTGGCTGCACTGAAATATCCCCATGCATCTCTATCGCTTCATATTTTTCCCTGTCGTTTCAGCCTAAAACTTGACGCGTCCCCGTTCTAGCTAGTCTTCCACCTGTCTCACTTACCACTAAGATTTCTGTGATTCTCCAGCTGGAGAGGAGACCAGTGGAGGCAAGACAGTGTTTCCTCTGTGCCTCCATGCTTCTCACTTCCTGTATTACTACAGTAGTGTATCTATAGTTTCCTTTCCTGCTGAACTATGAACTCTGCTGGGAAGGAATAGGGAGGAGCCAACCTCTCAATGCAACTAACATTCCCATATGCAACTAACATATAATATTCAACCGACTCTAAACAATGGATATGTGCCAGATAGAAGGCTCCTCATGGGCACCCGATTACCTACTTGCTCACACCTGTGATTATTGTATCTTTGGACATTACTTTTGCAGCAAATGGAAACTTAAGGGAGATAGGATTTACCTCATCTTCTCCTTTGCATCTTCAAAGCTCTCGGATACAAAGTAAACATCCTGAAAGGTTGTGATGAGACATTCCTGCTTGCAGGCAACCTTGGGATCAAAGGGCTTAACTTTGGCATGTCCAGAAAGTGCATGCTGGGGGGCAAAGAACGGCAATCAGATACTGCCTCTGTCTTCACAGAATACACAACTACAGCGATTGGCTCTGAGTCATGCAAGGGACCTGTCTGCATCTCTGCTTCATCCAGTATAGTCCAAGAAAAGAGGCTTGCTGTCCCCCACAAATGTCTCAAGATCATCTCAGTGGTTTTATTTTAACTTTCTTTGTCACATAGGAGGTACCCAAGGATCTTTATTGATTCGCTTATTTATTTATGCCTTAGGGCACCTACTCTTTACCTCTACTAGTCACTCTTACATTTATTTATCCACCACCAGAGAGCAGCACAAGGCAGTACCTTGGACAGCGTTCACCCCACAGAGCTCACTTCCCTATTTGGTACGGAGCTTATTGCTTGTATCCCAGAAATTTGTTTAAAGCTTTAAAACACTTTCTATTTAAAAGACACCTTTTTTTTCTAGAAATTTGGGAGAGTAGAGAAAAATGTTCTCAAAGTATGTTTACTGCCACCTCAAATATCTGCCCGGGTCAGCACTTGCTCAGACGCAAGCCCTGCCTCCAGGTATGTTGGTAGTGTTGGCGGACACAGTTATGTGCAAAGACTTACGACTCTTACTTTGAGCTCACTGATGGAAGAAAGCAAGCCGGCACCGAAGACTCTCAGCTGTCCATCTTGTTTGCACAGCCCAAACTCCACAGTGAAAAAGTAGCACTGCAAAGAATGTCAACATTATGTTTCCATCCTGAGCACCTCAATCTAAAGCAAATTCCAGTTCTCAGACACTGGCCCACAGCACACGCAGAAACAAGCCTGAAACTTCCAGCCTAGATCCCAAGTCCTGCCACAGTCTGGCCTGTTGTGCATCAGGACTTTCTAACCCTGATGTGAAGACTCTCATATACAGTTAAAAATTACCGAGGAGTCCAGAGATCTCTGTGTGTATGTGTTACCCCTAGCTATATTGGCCATATTAAAGTTAAAACCAAGAAATCAATGCTTAAATAGGTGCTTAAAAATCAGTTTTAAATACGGTAAACCCATTGTATAATAATGTAAGCAACACTTTAATGAAAGTATGTTTTACAAAACAAAAAGTAACAAGAGTAGCATTGTTTTATAATTATTATTCATCTTTTCAATTTATTTTGATTTTTTTTATGTGTATGTGTGTATGTGAACACCTACAAAGGTCAGAAGATGGCATGGGATCCCCTGGAGCTAGAGTTACAGGAAGTTGTTAGCTGGCTAATGAGGGTGCTGGGGAATTAAACTCAAGTCCACTCCCAACTATGTAGCCATCATCTTTTTAACTTTAATTTAATTTTAATTTAATTTCTTTTACATTTATTTGTGTGTGTGCATGTGTGTGTGTGCGTGCGTGCACGCACGTGTGTGCGTGTGTGGAGGTCAGAGGACACTTTGTGGGAAGCTTCTTTCCTTTCACCATGGGATGGAACTCAAGTCAACAGGCTTGGTGACACTGAGCCATCTTGCTGGCCCTGATTTTAAATTTTGACAAATTTAATCCTATGGATTCACAGTGTGGAGTGATGGAGTCAGCTGACCTCACACTGTTCACATCTTGTCCATGTCTGGCTAGACAGTATTTAATGTCTGATGGGAAGGGAGATGGACTACCATATCTGCTTTTGTATTTAATCTTTTGCAATATGTTGTTTTGGTTCAAGTATATGAAAAAAGCCCAACTTCACACAGTTATGTAGTTAGAAAAGGTCTGGGTATTTGATTCTCTTCTTCAGAGAAATGTGCATATTCTTTAAACTACCTCACTCAGCATATGGCAGTTGCTTAAAGTTCAGACTCAATGTGGCATCCGAGCCCTGTCTGTCACATTAAAAATACACTTTGTGTCTTTTGCTTATGAATGATTTTGTCCTGAAGGACTCAACAAAAGGCCTCAGGGACCCCTAACATCCCCAAACCATAACTTCATAACCGGTTAGCCTACACCCCTCCCCCACCCTCAGCTGTTTCCAAGTGGTACCAAGTCCCTTCTCATCTGTCTTGCGCCTCATCCTAAAATGTCCTTCCTTCCTTCCCTAGTTCATAAGACATCACTCATTTTCTAATCTAAAAATTAGTATATTAAAGCAATCTTGTGCTTCTCTGTCTTGTTTTAAAGCTGTGTTTCTTTTTGAGAAATCTTAAATTTTTAAATCTTCATTTAACATTATTTAACATTATTTAAATTCATAAACAAATAAGCAAAAACAAATTTTCTAATGGCTGTCTTATGCATAGACTACAAACTACCCACATACTCCCAACCACACCCAATGGAGAATCCTGGACTATACAGCTATTTCTAGATGTATACCGTTGCCAGTTTTTGGACAGTCTCCTCTGAAGCTCCAAGGGAAGCCAGGCCAATTTCTTGGGAGAATTGAGCAAAACTGGGTTCAGCCAAGAGAGGAACATGCCCTAAGAGTTCATGGCAGGTATCTCTGAAACAGAGACACAGTCTGTCACACTGTGATGCCTGGCACAAATGCATAAAGAACTGTTGAATCCCATCAAAAGTCAACCTTGTTTTCACTCTAGTTGATCAGGACTAATGGATCATAAAGGAGATTAACTGAATAAAGAAATGCCATTGGCTCCAAATCTCATCCCCTCAACACACATCCACTGATATCCCAAGTCCTCCGCCCAAATCAAGTCTCTACTCCCATGTTTCCTCAACAAGATCCTCTCTGATCACACTTCCCAAAACAACACTCATATACATGCCCATATTCTTTCTTTCCTGGTTTTATTTTTTCCCTCCATGGCTCACACCCTCATCTGACATGATACATACTACATTTACTTATTTATCATCTATAGATTCCCTCAAAATACAACTTTATGAAGACAATAATTTTATCTGATTTTTACATCCCTTGTGCACCGAACTGCACCTGGCACCTAACAAGTTGCCAATTAACACAATAACAACTGGTTGTATATGCTTTAATGCCAGTCACTGCCCTAAAGGCTTCACTGAACACTTACAAGATGTTTTATGAAGTGGTACCATCACTATAAGTAACGATCGGATGAACGAACGACTTAAGTACTTACGGCTCTGGAGTATAGAGGGGATCTGAACTGTGTCTCACATACTGAGTGCAATGAAAGACTCGGAAGGCTAACCCTGACAGGAAATCTCTTGGTGAGAGGTAACCAGCCACAGGACGGATGGAAAACCCTGTACATGCTGCAAAGCAAAGGAGAAAACAGACAACTTTCACCTCAGCTGCAGAGCAGTGACACTGGACGCTGGCTCCAGGGAGCCCTTTCAAGGGGACGTGGAAACGAAAGTGCAGCTTATGCAAACTGCAGCAAGCTGAGCATTATTAGGCACGTTCCATGGCCGGGTGGCGATCCTTTGACACACAACACCTCCTTTCATGCTAACAGAAGGGTTTTCCTCTTTATTGTAACAGCTATAAAACACCGAACAATGTGCTCAGGACTCCAGGAGAAGGTAAAAGTGAAATACAAACTCGGGAGGCCCTAGATTACACTTGGCACCCTTCTTCAAACATGGGGAGCAGTTTAACTCCTACACACTGACAGTGGACATGTAAACTGGGGCAGTCATTGTGGAAGCTTCTCAAAGGGGAAAAAAAAAACAAACAACTAGAATAGAACTGCCTTATGACCCAGGTAGACCACTCCTGGGCATATTCCCAAAGAGCACTAAGTCAGCACACCACAGAGATACGTGTGCATCCACGTTTATTGCTGCACTAGTCACAGTAACCAAGAAATGGAGTCAGCCTAGATGTCCATCAGCAGTACATATACACAGTGGGATTGCATCTCATCATAAAGAAAAATGACATCATAACATTTGCAGGAAATGGGTGTAACTGGAGATCATTGTAGTAAGAGAAATAAGTCAGGCTCAGAAAAACAAATATTGAATGTTTTCTCTTATATGTGGAAGCTAGATTGAAATCCCTGTGTATGTGTCTGTATATCTGTGTGTGTGTGTGTGTGTGTGTGTGTGTGTGTGTGTGTGTGTCTGTGTCATGAAACAAAGGGGAATATGAAGGGGGAGAAGGGACCTTGGGGAGGGGGTAGCAGGGGGAGAAAGTATAAAGGAATGCATGTGACATGAAAGAAGAAGACACACTGTTCAGGAGAAGAAAGGGGCAGTGGAGTGGCTCTGGACATTTAAGTAAAAAACACCATAATGAAGCCTATTACTTTTGTGGTACTTTAGAAATTAATTTTAAAAGTATTTTTTATTACAGCCATTTTTAATCCAAGCTATTTTTAGGCATGATTATCTTCTTTAGCTATTTTTATTTCAGATAACCTGGATGGTTCTGTTCCACCCAAATGCCAAGATTGTCTTCCGTGTACTAGAAAAGGGCTACTGGGTTTCAGTAGCCCAAGGGATCATTGTGCACTGTCTTGTCCCTTGCCTAAACCCTCACAGCACGTTTCAGTTCCATCTGTACTCTCTGTAAGTTTGTCCCCACTCTGATAGGCAGAAGGCCATCCAACAGAGTCTTCTACATTTCTTGATGGAAATGCTCCCTACTGTGCTGCTCAATGGGACAACAGCCACCTGTCACTATTGAGCATTTAATACGTGGCTGGTAATGGCCAAGACCCTAATATTTTGATCAAGTACATTTTAATTGTTTACAAGGTAAAAAGCAACATGTATACAGTGGCCACCATGTTTGACAGTATTGGTATCCTTATCTGACATTTCATGTAAACTGCCCACTAATTTTGGTTTCTCTTTTTGACAGTTGCCATTGACACAGTAGAATGGCTCCGTGGTGAGCCCAGCTCCAGACCCCAAGGGAACAGCTCTCAGTTTTAGATCCACAAAATGTTGCCTGCAAGCCTGATTGAACAATGTCTGTGACACATACTCATGGAGCTGTGTGAGTCCAGGGAGGACCCGTGCACTGTTTCTGTACCATGTTTTAAAAGCTTAGGTTTTCATTGGAAACACATACATTATTTCTGTCCTCATGAAATGATGCCATGTTTTCCTGTTCAGTTCCTTTAGGTTTTTAAATAAGGAGAATTAAGGGGTCAAATAAATAGGAAGATATTTGTTAACTATCTATGTAAGAAACTCAGACAACACTTTATGCCTGGGGGAAAACAAGATTAACAATATGAACCAAAAACATAACTTCTGGGCTGGGAGTGCAGCTCCTACCCAGTGTCCCTGAGACCCTGTACTGAGTCCCCACAACTGCAAAGCAGCGCTTCTCACCACAGTCTCTGATTTGCTGAGACAGAGAGAGATACTGATTTTTCTTAAGCACAGCAGAGCCTGCATCACGATCAATGATCATTTTACCCTCTACATCAGCTAGAAAAATTAAAGAGGCCTGAATCAAACAAAACTGTTCTTACCTTTTACTCATTCTTCTAGTTTCGCACACTTCTTTGTTGCAAAAATCATAGAATCTTAGTGTGGAAAAAGGCTTAAGAAATCCCTCAGCCACCAGAGACTCTCCCTAGCAGCAGAGACCACCCAACATCAGAGATCACCCAGCATCAGAGATCACCCAGCATCAGAGATCCCCTAGCATCAGAGACCACCCAGCATCAGAGACCACCCAGTATCAGAGCCTACCCAACATCAGTGACCATTCAACACCAGAGACCACCCAACATGAGAGACCACCCAACATCAGTGACCACTCAACATCAGAGACCATTCAGCATCAGAGACCACCCAGCATCTGAGACCACCCAGCATCTGAGACCACCCAGCATCAGAGACCATTCAGCATTAGAGACCACCAGCATCAGAGACTGCACAGATGCTCTCATCTCCTCTACACATCCTTGAAGGCAGGTGCAGAGGTTTGGTACAGGCAACCTCCTTGATGAGATCTAGCCACTTTACAAGCATGGTTTCACATCGCTCTTCCAATAACGTCTCCTTTTTATTTAAAGGTCATATAGTAATTTATCTATCCTATAAAACAGATTCTGATTTGTCAAGTGTTTCAACATTTAATGAACATCCCCTACATCTCCAAGTTAACACCCAAAATGTCCTACAGATTTTACCCATGTGACACATTTTCAAATTCCTTTGCAATTCTCCTTACTTTGTCAGGCCCTAAGCTATGAGGACTCTTTCCAGTGTGGTACCCAGTCCTGGATCCAATACTCCAGGATGAGTTTAGGAGACTCTGGACCTTCCACGTAACTAGACTTCATCCCTCCACAAACAACACTGTCACAGTTGAAGCAGATCAGCACCCTCTGTATAGAGCTCTGTTGGCATATTACCTTTTAAAAAGTTGGAGACATCCTCCAGTTGAGGGATGTTGTCTTCCCGATAGCCACAGTGTTTCGAGAGCAGAGGAAGGTTTCTGAGGTACTCCCTGCAGGCATGGGTCGGGTAGAGTTTGTTCAGCTCTCGGAAGATGGTTCCCCAGGTCTTAATCTCTTCTTCTGTGAATTCAATCTTGGGAATGGGGTCCCCACTAATGAGATCAAGATGAGGAATTCTGCACTGTAGTTAGGTAGTTACACTTATTTGACTTTCTATTTACTAAGCAAACACACTTATTCCATTATTTTGTTATCTCAAAGTTAGATATGTTGGCTTGTAATATACTTACTGTTTGTAGTTCATAGCCAACTCTGCAAAATACTTCCGTCTTCTACGGTAGACATTGTCTTTGAAGCCCTGATAATTAAAAGTAATTTAATATTGAAACTAAAAATATTTGAAAATGACATCTAGGAAACACTTCATTATTTTGTCTGGAGATATTGAAGAACTACATAATTGTTACCACAAGCAAGCAATGATTAGGGATACGTGGCCATTTTTATTTTGAAGTCAGCAGTTACATGTCAGCTTTATCATCTCATAGATGGAAATAGAAATGATATTTTTATAAGATCCTATAGTGACTACAAAGGCTGACTAGAGAATGCCATCCTAGTCAAGTACGTAGCTCTTATCTTGTTTTGTTTTCCTTAATCACTTCACTGTATCTTCAGTTATGTTTACCTATGGTAGAAATGAGTAATAAAAAAGACTGAGGTGTAATTCAGCAATAGAGTGTCTACCTAGAACACTTGAGACCCAGTACGGCAAATAAAACTAAATTAGAAGTTAATACTTAAAATAGTGACTTGACTGAACTCAGCTTCCCAGCACTGATCTACAAGTTGTGTCTGTCGTGTGGAGAGAGCAGGTGAAGGACAGAGGAGGCACAAGAACTTGTGCAGAGAAGGAAAACATGTTCAGGACACAAAAATGCAAGCCGAGCCGTGCTTCCGGCCCTTGCATGGTACGTAGATAGTGTTGAAGACTAGCTCAGGGCCTGCAGGTTGCAGGTCAGCTAAGGAGGTTGGATTTTGACCTCAGGGCTATACTGGTGCTCTCTCAAACTAATAGCTACACTGAGATAGAGCTCATATGCCATGAGACAGCCATTCATAGGAACTAACAACCACGATCATAGTTTTTGTTTGTTTTTGATTTTGAGACAACATCTCACCGTGTTACCTGGCTAACCTTGAAACTTGTAATTAATTCTGCCACCTCAGGCTTGCAAGTGGCCGAGACAACAGGCACCTGTCACTGTGCCCTGCGATCATCCTTATGAGTCTCTACTTCATGAGTGTGTTCAGGGTGGTATGGTCATATACTGTACTATCTGATTTCAGAAAAATTGTGTCACCCCAAAAGGAAACATCATACTAGCTATCTGCTCCTCATTCCCTCCCACATTCATGCATCTTAGAAAACAGGAGGTGCTAAAGTGAAGTCCAGATCTGTGAGACTTCACAATTGGATTCTTTCCTCTCCTTCCCTCTCAAGAACCCAGAGATTCAAACACAAGCCCAATGCTCTGGATCCCAATTCCTGAGTTCACGGCTGTTCTCTCATGTAAAATTCTCCAAGGAAACGACTTCTCGAATCATCAACTGCCTAATCAGCCAATCGAACTGGGCAGCATGGTGGTAGGGGTTTTTTGACCCACCTTCATTGCCATTTTCAAACACCCAAGCCCATTTTAGTAGGAACTGACTACAGACACACTCAACTGCATAGCTCTGGGGATATCTTAATAATGGGAATGCCAGGAACAGGGCAGATCTCCGAGCCAGTGAAGCTGGATACTTTCCTGTCTGCTGACTCAGTTCTACCTCTGTGGAGGACTGCTGCTAATACCTGAAATCCTAATTCCAACAAATTCTATTTAGTTTATAAAAAGTGTTTTCCCACAATCAAGTTGCCCTTACTATTTGGGGGAAGGAACAAAGCAGGGCACTGGGAGTGAACACAGTCAAAGAATCTTACATATGTAGGAAATACCACAATGAAACTAAGTACTTTGGATAATTAATGCATGCTATTAACATGTCTGGAAAAACATTAGTTGCCCCTAGATCCTAGGGAGATGACTGGGCAGTTAAGAGCACTGACTGTTCTTGAGGCTCCAGGGTTTGGTTCCCAGCATCCACACGGTGTCTCACAACCATGGATAACTCAAGTTCCAGAGGATTTAATGCCCTCTTCTGGCTTCCAGGGACACTTCTGGCACATACATAAATGCAGGAAAAACAGCATACACATATAATTAAAATAAATAAATTCTTTTTAAAAGTTTTAAAATTGCCCTTAATGTTTAGTTTGCCTTAAAGTATTTTTATTAGACTATTTTAAAAAAATAAAAAAATATTTACAGGATGGTCCGCGTCGAGTTCAGACCCATACATCAGCACTCTGTTGGCACAGAAGTCCAGGTCAGAAATCTTCTTTGGAAACCAAGGAACAGTCTCCATAACTGCAAAATAAAACCCCAAAGCCACCGAGGGTTGAGGAGACAAAGTTAACCAAAGAGAAATTCAGAAACAAGTGCAGTTGGACGAGACGAACACTTGTATATGGAAGGAAAATGAATATGACTTAATTGCTCTATTTCTAGGAATTATATTTTAATTACTTTTTACTTTCTAAAAAAAATTAATATTCAGGTTGATTTCCCAAGTGCTAAAGCTTACCGTTCTTAAGTAACAAACCAAATGTTTGAATGTCTTAAGTCACACACATAATTATCCTGTGAAGCCAAACTAGGACATTGCAGCTCCACAGACCACACGCAAGTCCAGGAAAGGCTCCAGTACCTGTGTTTGTTTGAGGTAGGGTATCATATCTCAATATCTAATTTCTAGATTTAAAAAAAATATTTGCAAGAGGTAGTGGCACGTGCCTTTAATCTCAGCACTCTGGAGCCGGAGGCAGACGAATTTCTCTGAGTTCGAGGCCAGCCTGGTCTACAGAATAAGTTACAGGACAGCCAGGGCTACACGAAGAAAACATTTTTATTTTATTATTTTTAATTCAGTGTGTGTGTGTGTGTGTGTGTGTGTGTGTGTGTGTGTGTGTGTGTATGAGTATTGATGCCAAGGAGGCCAGAGGTGTAGGATCCTCTGGAACTAGAGTTATAAGTCACCTGGTGTGTGTGTGTGTGTGTGTGTGTGTGTGTGTGTGTGTGTGTGTGTGATCTGACCTGAGTTGGTACGCATTAAATATTAAAGGTGTCATCTAGCATTCTAGAAAACTCTTCACTGTGTCGGTGAGGTAAGCAAATTGCAGACGCCAAGGCAGTCTACCCAAGGTAACCGTTGCCAGTGAGAGCGGAGTCCTGGAACTCAGCCTTCTTGCCCTGTGCCTTGTCCTCTGTGTTTTAAGGAGAGCACTCGGGGACTCGGGGAAGTTGCTCCCTGCCAGCTAGAAACGGAGGTGAGTCCACAACTTAACAATGCCATGAAGGCCTGGCAGATGAATAGCAGCCCTGGCCACACCCCAATATTGTGATGTAATTCGAAGAGACGCCACTGAGTATAAAGTAACTAAATGAATCCGTTTGTCTTTTGTCTTAACTAAATTCCAAGGATTTCTGGTCAGGAACGGAGACCTTAGCCTCAGTCTTTTCCATCTGAGTATCAGAAATCTTAGAAGGCTTTATTTCACCTGAGCAGTTGTTTTTGGTGGGAATGTGGTATATAATAGGTTTCAGATCACAGATGCCAAACGCTGCCAACATTTCCCCCAAATATCTGTTTAATATCTGTCTGACACTAACTAAGCCCCCGAAGGTCTATGAAGAGCGAGGGGAGGGGAGAGCAGGGTTGTGGAACCGGGAAGTGATTGAGGAGCTAAGGGAGGGCATTGACCTCTGACCCACCCCTTCTCACGCTCAAGGCTTCTTTTACTCCTCTGCCCTCCATCAAATGCTGCCTCGTAATTTTTCCCTAGAATTCTGATCAGTTGCTGTTTATCTCCCCTTCACGACCTCACTATGAAGACTTTAAAAAGACAGAGTTTTCTTTTTATCTCCTCGTCCTCAAGACGAAGACGAGGCTGGACACACTTTGGGTGCTTGCTCTTGGAGGTGGGGCTTTGCCTTCTCAAACATACCTTCTTCCTTCAGTGAGAGCTGATCGGGGGAGTCCACAGAGAGGATCGTGGTGTGGGACTTCAGCAGGGGAAAGATGTCATTCAGCTGTTCTCTGGTGATGTCGCAGTCAACAAAAATCTCCAACTCTGAATTTCTTCGATTTGATTTCCGGGACTCGATATGTAACAGGTTCACGTGGTTCTCCTGTGTGAAGCAGAGGGTAAAGATTGAGTGGACCCGCTTTGGATGCTAATAATCTTTGAGAAGAGTACTTTCATTAGCACTGAAAAAACAATTTAACACTTGTCAGAATTAGCTCAAAGGGCAGAAAAAGGTGTTCTTAATGCTGCTAATGGCAAAATAATTCCCTCCTGCAATATGTAAGATTAAAGGAAAGTGTGAAAACTCATCATAAGTGACAACTATAGGAGGTCCTCCAATCAGTCAGGGTTGGTTAAAATTCAGATCTAAGCACCAAACGCTGAGTTGGGCATGATGGTGCATGCCAACACTTGAGAAGCAGAAGAACCTTGAGTGCAAGGTCTTCCTCCGCTACATAGTGATTTTGAGGCCACCCTGGCTCTACTTAGTCTCCCCCCCTCTGTGTCTTCAGTCAGAGCTAAGTACTGAACCCAGGACCTTGTACACTCTACACTCTACTACTAAGCTAAATTCCTAGCTCCCATAGTCCCTTTCTCAGAAAAACTAAAACATGGGTCAACAATATGGCTCAATGAGTCAATGTGTTTGCCACCAAGTCTGAGGACCTGAGTTCAAACCCTGGACCCCACAAGGTGGAAGGAGAG
>CABHPH010130901.1:380-11057 GCA_902168325.1 Peromyscus nudipes | reverse complement strand
TCAAAAAAATTATCCACCATAAACAAGTAAGCTTCATCCCAGGGATGCAAGGATGGTTCAACATATGAAAATCTATCAATGTAATATAATACACCATATAAACAAACTGAAAGAAAAAAACACATGATCATCTAATTTGATGCTGAAAAAGCCTTTGACAAAATCCAACAGGCTTTAGAAAGATAAGGAATACAAGGAACATACATAAACATAATAAAGGCAATTTACAGCAAGCCAGCAGCCACAATCAAGCTAAATGGAGAGAAACTCAAAGTGATTCCACTAAAATCGGGAACAAGACAAGGCAGTCCACTCTCCCCATATTTATTCAATATAGTATTTGAAGTTCTAGCTAGAGCAATAAGACAACAAAAGGAGATCAAAGGGATACAAATTGGAAAGAAAGAAGTCAAACTTCCACTATTTGCAGATGATATGATAGTATACATAAGTGACCCCAAAAATTCTACTAGGAAACTCCTACAGCTAATAAACTCCTTCAGTAATGTTGCAGGATACAAGATTAACTCAAAAAAATTAGTAGCCCTCCTAGCTCTCCTATATACAAATGATAAAAGGGCTGAGAAAGAAATCAAAGAAACATCACCCTTTACAATAGCTACAAATAATGTAAAATAGCTTGGGGTGAAAGACCCTAACCCTTCAGGCTTACACCCCCCAAGCCCCAGGAGAATGAGGAACTACAAAAACTAGTTCCAAGGGCAACCTGACTCAGCCATTATTCAACCACCCCTGCAACAATGTAACAATGTAAAGAGATTTCTGATAAGAGATGTGCTCAACTGTGACTGGGATAATTGCAAGTGTTCCAGGAAGGACCACTGTGACCTTTGTGTAAACTCCACTCCTGCCCTGATACACCCCCTCAAGGTTTCAGGAAGAATGTGCATTCAGACGTGACTGTATCTACCCTGTGATCAGGCCATGATCTTATGAAATTAGCCTCTAGACATAAATCAATCAAAATGAAATTGTATGGGAATTGTAATCTTATGGCTTTTGTGGGTTGTTCCTTTAAAAGTACTCATGTGACTACAATAGGCGCGACTCTTGCTCTTTGGAGCTGAGTTAGCCCGACTGTACAGCCACAACAATAAACCTCTTGCTGTTGCATCAACTGGACCGGAGTCTGGGTTCTTGGGGCGCCCATCCGAGAAGGTAGTACCCTGGGTCTGGGGTCTATCAGGGGTAACACTAACTAAACAAATGAAGGACCTGTATAAGAATTTTAAGTCTCTAAAGAAAGAAATTGAAGAAGATATCAGAAAGAGGAAAGATTTCCCATGCTCATGGATAGGCAGGATTAACATAGTAAAAATGGCAATCTTACCAAAAGCAATCTACAGATTCAATGCAATCCCTATCAAAATCTCAACACAATTCTTCACAGACTTGGAAAGAAAAATACTTAACTTCATATGGAAAAACAAAAGACCCAAGATAGCTAAAAGAATCCTGTATAATAAAGCAACCTCTGGAGGCATCACCATTCCTGACCTCAAGCTCTACTATAGAGATATAGTAATAAAAACAGCTTGGTACTGGCATAAAAACTGACATACAGACCAATGGAATCAAATTGAAGACCCTGACATTAATCCACACACATATGAACACCTGATTTTTGACAAAGAAGCCAAAACTATACATTGGGAAAAAAAGTATCTTCAACAAATGGTGCTTGCATAACTGGATGACAATATGTAAAAGATTACAAATAGATCCATATCTGTCACCATGCACAAAACTCAAGTCCAAGTGGATCAAAGACCTCAACATAAATCCAGTTACGCTAAACTTAATAGAAGAGAAAGTAGGAAGTACTCTTGAACGCATTGGCACAGGAGATCACTTCCTAAATATAACACCAGCAGCACAGACACTGAGAACAACAATTAATAAATGGGACCTCTTGAAACTGAGAAGCTTTTGTAGGGCAAAAGACACAGTCAATAAGACAAAAAAAAAACAGCCTACAGAATGAGAAAAGATCTTCACCAACCCCACATCTGACAGAGGACTGATGTCCAAAGTATGTAAAGAACTCAAGAAACTAGACATCAAAATACTGAACTGAATTAAAAAATGGGCTAAAGAGCTAAACAGAGAATTCTCAAAAGAAGAATCTCAAATGGCTGAAAGACATTTAAAGAAATGGTCAACATCCTTAGTCATCAGAGAAATGCTAATCAAAACGACTCTGAGATACCACCTTACACCTGTCAGAATGGCTATGATAAAAAACACTGATGACAGTCTATGTTGGAGAGGATGTGGAGCAAAGAGAACACTCCTCCATTGTTGGTGGGAATGCAAACTTGTACAACCACTGTGGAAATCAGTATGGCGGTTTCTCAGAAAATTGGGAATCAAACTACCTCAAGACCCAGCCATACCACTTTTGGGCATATACCCAAGGAATGCTCAATCATACCACAAAGATGCATGCTCAACTATGTTCATAGCAGCACTATTCATAATAGACAGAACCTGGAAACAACCTAGATGCCCGTCAACTGAAGAATGGATTAAGAAAATGTGGTACATATACACAATGGAGTATTACTCAGCATAGAAAAACAATGACAGCATGAAATTTGCAGGCAAATGGATGGAACTAGAAAAAATCATCCTGAGTGAGGTAACCCAAACCCAGAAGGACAAACATGGTATGTACTCACTCATAAGTGGATTTTAGATATAAAGCAAAGAACAATCAGACTGCAACCCACAGAACCATGGAGGCTATATAGCAGGGTGGACCCTAGGATGACTGTGGCTTATAATAAGTTTTGCTTTTACTCAATTACTGAGCAAGCCTCAATGAAACATTTCACTATTAGGATAAGAATTTATACTGTATCAAGCTGATAATAGAAAAATAAATAAATAAAAATGAAAAAAAAGGAGGAAGAACAGGTGGTCTGTGTCAGAAGCGTTCCTTAGACTTGCCAATAAGCTGCTGGGTAATCTTGTAGGCCACAGGTTCTCCCCTCCCCCCTTGAGACAGGGCTTCTCTGTGTAGCCCTAGCTGTCCTGGAACTCACTCTGTAGACCAGGCTGGCCTCGAACTCACAGAGATCCCCCTGCCTCTGCCTCCCAAGTGCTGGGAATAAAAGCATGCACCACTCCACCTAGCTTGTTGTGACTTTTCTAATGTTAACAACTTTTGTGTTGGGGTCGCGCAACAGATTCAGGAGATTCAATCTAGCTAATAGCAAGAGATCCTTCTCTAAGATGTTATCATGCATATCAATTTATTGTCCTAACCCCATCCCATTCACACCTCTAGTGATAGGCTACCTGAGGGAGGGTTACTGCACTCATTAAGGAAAAAATACCTTATGTCTTTTCAGAAAGGTAGGAGGAAATTGCCTAGCATTTCCATTTAAGGGCTGGACCCTCAGGAAAACAACAGCCACAGTCTGACTATTTGACTAAAATGAGATAAGATGACAGACTGAGAAACAGTTTAAGCTGGTCTGTAGAAGGTTGGACATTCTAAGCAAGGGGGTGTCACAACCAAGGAATAAGGATGCCTAGTTCCCTGTGGTAATTTAAGTGCTTAGTAAAGTGCTGATCAGAAGCACACACTCAGTAAATGCTTTTGTTTGCTTGCTTGCCTGTTTTGAGACAGGGTTTCTCTGTGTAACTGCTCTGGCTGTCATGGAACTCACTTTGTAGACCATGCTGGCCTCAAACACAGAGACCCACCTGCCTCTGCCTCCCGAGTACTGGGATTAAAGGCGTGTGCCACCACCACCCCACTCCAGTAAATATTTTCTTGGATGGCTGAAACACATTCGGAAAACCTGCACAGCCAGTCCATTTCAAAGCTGGTGCATTGTGGGATGACTCATCCCTAACGGACTTGAGGGCCATGTCACACCAGCCGATGCATATTCATCAGACCTCCCCCCAGGGTGGGGTGGAGGGCATATAAGGCTTGCCTCTTCCTGAATAAACTGAGCTTGTTGTTTCAACATTCTCCCAGAGTCTGTGTGGTTTGACTCTGCGCCTACTTGGCCCCCACCCCCAAAGGGAACAACAGCAAGGACCCTGCTACATCTGGTGCCGAAACCCCGGGACATTTGGTACTGGAACAGGGTCTGTTTGTCTCCCTTTACTCATGTGCGGCGCTGGTTGAGAAGCCCCCTTGAGCGGTATATTTCAGTGAGTAGGCCCCTCTACATTGTGTCAATTCGGTCCCTTCAGCAGGTAAATGCTGGGACCCCCACTTTCTTCCTTCTGCTTGTCTTGTCTGTGAGTCTGTCTGTACAGTAGGGTGGCACATACTTTTTTCAGGCTTGCCTAGCATTTCCATTTAAGGGCTGGACCCTCAGGAAAACAACAGCCACACTCTGACTATTTTTAGTTGTGTTTGTGTGTGTCTGTGTGTATGTATGTATGTATATGTATATGTATATGTATATGTATATGTATATGTATATGTATATGTGTGTTTGTAAATGCATGCATGTGCTTGTGGGTTGTGATGCCTGGAGAGATGGATCAGTAGTTAATAGTGCTTGCTCCAGAGATCTTTTCAGAGAACATGTAGGAACCTGATCTATGGATAAGAATTCTGTTCCTGGCCAGAAACAGTGAAGTGGCCTCAAGAGTAACCTTCCAATTGTTTGTTATGCCCATTTTGTTGACTGTAATTGCTGGCCTAAAGTCATCCTCTGCTGAGGCCCACAACAAGCACTGCCAGGAACAATGTAACACCAACTTATCTATTGCCTTCATTCCATCCATGACTGATATTTCCTCTGCCTCTGCTGGCAAGGAGAGGCATGAGAATAGACGTAAAGTGAAGGAAAGGGATGGAAAGAGAGAGGAAATGATTGCAGCAGCATCTAAGCCTATACCTACGCCTCTTGCAGACCTGTCTTTGGTCCATAAGGCTGCTAATGAATCAGGTCCTGACTCGATGTAGTTTGAGCAAGTCCTACGACAAAGGGCAATACATTTACAGACTTATTGATGAAGGCTGTGTTGGAGCCTATGGTCTTCCTTAATTGGCAAGCTGCCTATGATAACCAGGCCCAGGCTCAGGCTTGTTTTAATACACAGCACAACATCGCTATTTCTCTTGAGATGCTCACGGGCTGAGGACCATATGTTAACCCTGTCACACAAGCCCAAATTGGACAACACACTTATTTACCTACCTTGGGAGACACCATTGCCCTTGGTGCATTGAAGGGATCCCATTGTGGGGATATTGTGTTCCCCAAAATATTGTGTACCTTAATAAACTTATCTGGGGTCAGAGACAGGAACAGCCACAATATTAAACAGAGGTTAGGCAGTGGTAGCACAAACCTTTAATCCTAGCATTCCAGAGGCAGAAATCCATGTGTTCAAGGATACACCCAAGCATGGTGACTCACGCCTTTAATCCCAGAAAGCAAGTCTTCAATCCCAGGGAGTGGTGGTAGAAAGCAGAAAGGTATATAAGGCATGAGGACCAGAAACTCGAGGCATTTGGCCTGGGTAACATTTGGCCTGGTTAAGCATTTGGCCTGGTTAAGCATTCAGGCTTCTAGCAGCAGTTCAGCTGAGAGTCATTTGGATATGAGGACACAGAAGCTTCCAGTCTGAGGAAACAGGACCAGCTGAGAAGTTGGCCAGGTGAGGTAGCTGTGGCTTATTCTGTCTCTCTGACCTTCCAGTGTTCACCCCAATACCTGGCTCTGGGTTTGATTTTATTAATAAGAACTTTTAAGACTCATGCTACATCCCATCACCCTTTAGTGGCAACACTCTGTTCCCCTATTAACCCGGGGGCGAGGATATGCTTGCATTTTTCCCCAGAATACCACCACACCGATATGGGTACCCTCCAGAGACGTGCGTCCAGCAACAGACCAAGAGACTTTGGACAAAGAAGAAGCTTCAGAAGGGTAATGAATGATTTGCCCTGCTACCGTGGCATTAGTAAAGGTCATGTCATCACTGGCATGCGACCCTAGAAATTAAGCAATTGCCTCACCCCCTACAAGGTCGATTATACACCACCAAAAAGACTTCAATTGGCGTGATAAAAATGACTGGGGTCCCATCCATGTCCTTGAGATTGAAAATTTTTGACTAATCCTTCTCTTGTTTAAATATCTTCTGCAACAGGTTCACCAACAAAAGGTGGCCACAAAGGCAACCCTACAGGTTTTATTGACTCTCAGATACCTAGATCAAAGTCCTCCTAGAGAGATAATGCACATATGGCTCACTGAGATACAGAAGGCTACTGCCTAAAGCCCACCACCTAGACAGCTCTCCAGGATTGATGCTCTTCCAGGGCTGGTAGTCAATGACGGATACGAGCTTGTTTGGCAAGCCAATCTAAGACAGGCACAGTCCATTATGCTGAGCTCTCCTGAGGTGGGGTCAACAAGGTTAGGGCAATGCACTCTAGCTCCCACTGAGCATGTCCTATAAAATAATAAAAAGGGGTGCATATGTGGGATGACTCATATCATATCCCTAATGGGCTTGAGGGCCATGTCACACCAGCAGATGCATATTCATCAGACCTCCCCCCAGGGTGGGGTGGAGGGTATATAAGGCTTGCCTCTTCCTGAATAAACTGAGCTTGTTGTTTCGACATTCTCCCAGAGTCTGTGTTGTTTGACTCTGCGCCTACTTGGCCCCGCCCCCAAAGGGAACAACAGCAAGGACCCTGTTGCATAAAAGAAGTCACAGTGTCTTGGGAACTGTTCGAAGACACAAAACAACAACAGCAACAATTTTACCAGGTTTTCTGACGAATAAATTATTTAAAAATTTACTCATACATATAATTTTATACATTATGAGTGTGTCTGAGTGTATTTGTAAATCGTCCAGTTCTTCAAATGTGAGGTTTAAAAGGCTAGAGTGTGCTTCTATAATATCCTACCCCTGGGTGAGGGTGTAACAACTCAAGTTGTTTGCCATCCTGGGCTACACAGCAAGAACATGCCTCCAAATTTTGTTTTTCAAGAAGAAATATGTGTCTTCATGCTGTACTAAGACTCTGGAAGGTGTATGTTGACTCTTTATCATTAGAGTTTTTTTTTCTTTGTAATTTATTGCTTTTATTAGACCAGCGAACTTCTGTCTTAGTTAGATTCCTATTGGTGTAAGGAGACACCATGACCATGGCAGCTCTTATAAAGGAAACATTTAATTGAGGGGGCTCGCTTACAGTTCGGAGGTTCAGTCCATCATGGTGGGGAGCGTGTGGCATGCAGGCAAACATGGTGCTAGAGCCGAGAGTCCTTACATCTTCATAGGCAGGCAACAGGAAGTCAATTGAGTGAAGCTTAAGAAAAAGACCTCAAAGCCCACCCCCACAGTGATACACTTCCAACAGAAGGTGTGACCCAGATTAAAGGTGTGCCCTCTAACCTCAAGGTCTGTATTAAAGGTGTGTGTCATCCAGCCTCCAACAGGACCACACTTCCTCCAACAAGGCCACATCTCCTAATAGTGCCACTCCCTATGAGCTTTTGGGGGCCAAATACATTCAAACTACCACATTCCACTCCTTGTCCTCCATAAACATTTAATGATATCATAATGCAAAATGCATTTAGTCTAATTTCAAAAGTTCCCATAGCCTATCACAGTCTCAACAATGTTTCAAAGTCCAAAGTCTCTTCTGAGATTCATGTAATCTCTTAACTATAATTCCCTGTAAAGTAAAATCAAAAAGTGGACCACATACTTCCAACATATAGTGGCATAGGATATACATTATCATTTCAAAATGTACAGAAGGGAGCATAGTAAGGAAATACTGCACCAAAACAAAACCTAAAACAGCTGGGCAAACTCCAAACTCTGCATCTCCATATCTGATGTTGAAATGCTCTCCATACCTCCAATTCCATTCAGCTTTGTTGGCTGACACACATCTTTCTCTTGGGCTTGTTTCACTCCCTATTAGGATCTCGTCGGCAAGTATCCCACAACTCTGGCATCTCTAACATCTTGGGTAATTACAAATTTCCAACTGTCCAATATCTGGGATCTACTCACTATCCTCTAGACTTCTCCAAAGGGCTTGGGTCACTTCTCCAGCTCTGCCCTCTGCAGCACACACAGCTCATCTTCTAGGCTCTGACTGGCTCCACTCCACTGCTACTGCTGTTCTTGGGGTCATCCCATGATACTGGCTTCTCCAAAACACTGAGGTCTTCTGCTGCAACTGGGCTGCACTTTCACCAATAGCCTCTCCTAGACTCTTCTAATGGTGCCAAGCCTTCAGGCACCACAACCCCCTCAGTCTTGGGCCTTCAGCTGCCTCTGAGGCTGCACCTTCACCCAATGACCTTACCTGGCCTCTCACAGTGCCAAGCCTCAGCTGTTCTCCATGACCTCTTCATGCCACCTGGGTGACGCTTGCACATGACCAAGCCTGCCACACGAGGCACAGCCTTGGCCACCTCTGGAACACAGCTTCTCTGTGCTCTCAGGAAATTTCACCTCAGTGATGCTGGTCTTTTCCTAATCACTGCTAATTTCTTAGCTCCAGGTGACCAGCATCAAGCATCCCAGCAAAGCAAAATTTTGCTTTAGTAGTTCTGGTATCTTGTTAATCACAGTTGATTCTTCGACCCCAGCTAACCAGAACCACAGGATCTCAACTCCCTTCTTCTGTCCTTAACTCTAAATCCAAAACCACATGGCCAAAACTGCCAAGTTCTGCTGCTTGCTGGGGCTGGAACATGGCCCCCTTGTTTAATTACATCTTCACCAGCTTTCTGTCTTTCACTGCCTAAGCTTGGCTGTCCTGAAACTTGCTCAGTAGACCAGGCTGGCCTTGAATTCAGAGATCTGCCAGCCTCTGCCTCCAGAGTGCTACAGGATTAAAGACATGCGCCACCACCACCTGAGGTCACCACTCCCTTTATTATCCATTTCTTAATCCATTCATCTCCTTGAACAGAGGATTTAGCTCCATTCCACTTTCTGGTGCCCTTTTTTCTCCTCAAATATTTCTCCTTGCTCAGCTTGCTCCTTTTCATTATAAATCTTCATTAGAGTTACCACTAATATCCACATGACAGGACCTATACTAAGCTATTTTGAGATTTCTTCTGCCGATGGAATTAATCTGAAACTCCTCACTTTAGCCTTAGGGAGACTCTTAAGACAAGCGCAAAAGGCAGCCACTTCCTTCACCAAAGTATCAGAAGAATGATTTCTAGGCAACATACTAAAATTCTTCTCTGAAACCTCTTGTGCCAGCTTCCAACATTTCAAATCATTGTCAACACCTCTGTCTTCCATGCCCCTACTAGTATGGACCATTAAGCAGTGCTTAAAGCATTCCACTGCTTTCCTAACACAAAGTACCAAAGTCCATATTACTCCAATTAAAAGTATGGTCAGGCCTATCACAGCAATATCATTAGAGATTTTATGATGGGAAAGCTTGTAAAGAGTGACTAGGGGTTCCATTGAGCAAAAGTAAAGGAAAAGGTGATAAAAAAAATTGTAGCTGAAATATAAGCTCTAAGATTACCAGTATTTTTTGAAGAAAGAGCAGCCAAGAATCTCTTGATTTAAATCAGTAGTAAAGTGGATTATGCGATCCTTACAATAAATAATTATATGTCATATAATAAATATTTGTAATCAATAACATAACATTATTATAAAGATATAAATTTCTACAGGCTTCCACAGCAAGAAACTGTTGTAGAATATTATTTTAAGGTGTGTGACTTTTGTTTATGCTGCATTTGTTAAACTCTGTGAAGCTCTAGAACAGCCAATAGCAATGCAGGAGAAAGGATAGGTGGGTCAGTCAGGAAGAGAGAATAAATAGAAGGAGAAATCTGGGAGAGGAAGAAGTATCCAGAAAAGGAGGAGGACTCCAGGGGCCAGCCACCAGCTACACAGCAAGCCACAGAGTAAGAGTAAGATTTACAGAAGTAAGAGAACAGGAAAAGCCTAGAGGCAAAAGGTAGACAGGATAACTTAAAGTTAAGAAAAGCTGGCAAGAAACAAGCCAAGCTAAGGCTGGAAATTCATTATTAAGAAAAAGCCTCCCTATGTGATTTATTAGGGAGCCAGGTGGTGGGCCCCCAGAAGAGCAAAGAGTAAAACAACAGCAACAACATTTTGGCATACCAACATGGCACTTGAATATCCCCAGAGCCCAAGAAAGCTAAAGAAAAAAAAACCTACAGCTCCTTTAGGAGTTTCTGCCGGACAGTTTCTGCTCATCAGTGAGCCCTTGAGCAGCCAGTACATTAAGGGGAACAAAAAACTAAGAAAAATGCCTGCCACGGTGCAAACATTGGCATTCTAGAGCCCTAGGAAGGTTGAATGCAATTCCCGGTTAGAGAAACCTCCAACCGTCTGTGAGTTTCATACTTGGTTTTCATGACCCAAGAAGCAGGTGGAGTCAGCTGACAGCTGCTTGTGTAGGATCCAGGTGTAGGTTAGTGGTTTAAAGGTTTGCTAAAAAAAAAAAAAAAAAAAAAAAAAAAAGCCTGAAGATACACTATAAAAGAGGTCCAGACAGGAAAAAAAAACTTCTAAACAGGTTACAGTGTGTTTAACAATGTGCATAGACTTAAGAAAAGAAAAAGCATATAGTCATAGAAAGACATGAATAGCTTAAAAAAATAATGAGGTCTTTAAAGAGAGAGTGAA
>CABHPH010130900.1:0-11096 GCA_902168325.1 Peromyscus nudipes | reverse complement strand
TTTTTTTTTTTTTTTTTTTTGGTTTTTCGAGACAGGGTTTCTCTGTGCAGCTTTGCGCCTTTCCTGGAACTCACTTGGTAGCCCAGGCTGGCCTCGAACTCACAAAGATCTGCCTGGCTCTGCCTCCCAAGTGCTGGGATTAAAGGCGTGCGCCACCACCGCCCGGCAAGAATATCTATTTTTAATAAATGACACACCATAGACCATTTGCCTGTGGTGCTTATACAGTTTCTATCTGTGAAAGTTGCATGTTTCCGTTTCTTCTGGTGAGTTTTGGCTGCCGGGTCAGAAGTGGAGGCCTAGGTATCAAGGCCATGGGTGTGCTGTGGAGCTAGAGTTCTAGCCTAGGCACCTTCGAGGGATGTGGCGGGTACCCAGTGGCACTGTAGTCACCTTGAAAGTTAGCTGGCTCCTGCTAGGGTCCATCCTGTTTGTTTAGAGACAGGAGTAACCTGGTGGTGTCTAGTGGTGTAAGTGACCTGGTGGCGTCACACATACCCTGGCCATGTCTAGTGGTGTCTGCACATTTGTTCAGCACTAGCTGGTGGAGTCTAATAGACAAGGAAGGAAGGAAGGGTCTGGACCAACAGGTAATGAGAATGGGGCTCACCCTGTGGGAGAGGCTTTGTGCTCACCTGAGGGCTGCACCGCTTCCACTGGTCTGCAGGGAGCTTATTGAGGAGCCAGAGGAGCCAGGAAAGGGATCTTTTTCACTGTTTCCTTGGGTAGTCTCCCAAGCCTGCTGTTCAGGGAAGATTTGAGAGCATGGCCAGAAACCAGAATGCAGGAGCTAGCTGAAAAGAGTTGGATAGCTTGCACCCCAGCCCCTAAAACTGCCCACTGCCTCTGTCCAGGCTGCAAGGCCAAGGGTTGTAAGGCCAGGCCCTTCCTTGTGAACTTGGCCATGGCTCTAGCCTGAGTCTCATTGAGATCTTGGGCACAGTGTGGTCCAAATGTCCCGTCTCCACGAGGAGCAGTTAAGAGGTAATGTGGTTAGGAGGGCTTTAGTGGATCAGCTTGAGAGTAGGCCTGTTATAAAAGCTTGCTATGCCTTAGATGAACCTTCTTGTCACACATGGGGACACAGAGTCATTACTACTACATGTGGTAGTGACACAGAGTCGCTACCATCAAGGCCCTCATTAGATTCTGCCTCTTAGTCTTGGACTTGACAGCTTCCAGAATTAATTCATTTTCTCTGTCTGCCTGTCTGTCTGTCTCTATTTCTCCATCTCTCTTTGTCTTTCTGTCTTTGTTTCTCTGGTTTTCTTAGACAGGGTTTTTCTATGTAGCCCTGGCTGTCCTGGAACTCGCTCTGTAAACTAGGCTGGCTTCAAACTCAAGAGACCCACCTGCCCGAAGTTAATTCTCTTTATATTGGATATTCTGTTACAACAAAATGACATGTGGTGTCACCTTGCTCCAGGCCCAAGAGGGTCACAACTGAGTGGTAGTGATGGCACTCACATTCCAGCCGTGAGGAACAGTGGCTGAGGGTGTGTGTGGGGGGGGGGAGAAGGCTGAGACAGGATTTGCTTAGAACAGTGTTCAGCTCTAATAAGAGTGGGCCCAGTCTGGGTTCTGGTTGCTCCCCAGGAGCTACTCTGGGGTGATGGAATGGCGGGCCATACTCTGAAATAAGCCTGAGCTAACCAGACACACGTGAGCCCCCCCAGTCTGTGCCTGGCAGCTGGAGGTGCCCAGCTCTCAGTAGGAATGGTCTTGGGTATGGTGCTTCTCAACTTGGTCAGGATGGCTTCTCAGGACACAAAAGGAAGCAAATGCCCCCACCTGCTATGTGCAGTCAAGGTCCTTTTCAAAGCCTGTGTCCTAAGCAGGTCTCAGCATTGTCTCCTCCAAACCTGAAAGGGCATGCCTCCTTCAGACCTCACCATCTGGCCCCCAACAGAAAGACATCTGTAAAGCTCCTTTCTCTCAGGAAATGTCACTTTTGAAGTGAAATCAGATGGGCCAGCTCTGCACGTGTCACCAGGATGGAAAAGGGGCTGACAATATTTGAACAAAGAGAGGGTTCCTTCACACCTAAGCTATGAGAGGCTGATGCCAGCCTGTTGTACTGTTCCCACTGCTCATCTGGTCCCGGCAATCCCAGAGCATGCTGGAATGATCAAGAGACACAAGGAGTGTATACTTGTGCTGGGGCTAGAAGGGGGCAGAGCAGGTGACAGTCACCCTGGGAAAATGTAGGCTCATCTAAAGCCATTACAACCCAGCAGCTTGTGTGGGCCTGGAGAAAGGGCATGGATCTAGAAAGTATTTTGCATCTGAGTATGTGACTTCAGGCTATAGGGAAAGGGGTTGTCTTGGATTCTGTAAACAACTGCTTAATCCCAGGCATTGTGCAAAAGGAACTTTCTGGTTTGCCAGCCCTTCATCTGCACAGGGGACTCCTAAGAAGAGAGGAACCCAGCTTGGTGGAGAGAGGCTGGGGGCTGGGAGAGCCTGGAGTCTTAGTGTTTGCGTTGGTAGAGCGGTCTCAGATACCTGCTGCACAGATACTGTCTGGTCTGCTGTCCCTGGGTGCACTGCCGACACAGCCAGCCCTGGTGACCCAAGGACTTTGATTCTTCCTGTTCAGCTGCTAGTAGCAAGAGGCTGGCAGAGGATTGGCTCCCATGATCTTGAGTAGCTACCCTGGGGGTAAGTGATCGCATACTCCTGTTGCTGTTTTAGGTCCTACAAAAATGTGTGTGTGGATGTGGGTAAGCATACCTGTGTGTAATCTGTTAGTCTCCACTTTATTCCTTTGAGAGAGGGTCTCTTACTGAACCTGGAGATAAACTGGCGCCAGCAAGCCACAGTGATCCTATCTCTGGTCCCCACAGTACTGACTAGGGTTACAGGGGTGCACATGGCTACATCCAGTGCGGACCCTTATGCTTCCACAGCAAGTGTCCCATCAAGCTATTTCTAGTCCCAATAATATTTTTTAAATGATTAATTATTCATTTAAAAGTGTGTCTATTATCTATAAGCCTAGAGGGCTAACCCCTCATTTAATCCTAACACCTCTGCGGAGGAACTGATTGGAGCCAGATTGTAAGCACACCCACTGTAGGTGGAGTGGTCAGACACTCCAGACCTTCATAGGGTGGTACTGAGGACGGCATCTCCTTCCTGTGGCCCCCAGAGGGCACTGTGGTACATATGTACAGGACGCCCTCACTGCTGAGTCCCAGACTGAGACTCCAGCCACTCGGCCTGGCCTCTACCTTAGCAGAGCTAGGAATGTGCCTTTCCTGGGACTGGTTCCTAGCGTCTGTGTCTTCCAACTAGAGTTCCAGGATGCTACTAAACTTAGGTAGTCCCTTGGGTTCAGTTCCCAGTGGTCTTACCAAGAAGTGGGGGTGGACTGTTTAGCTAAGAGTCCTAGCCCAGGCTGGCCTTGAACTCCTGATCGTGCCTACCAGGTGCTTCTCATCAGACCATGCAGTGTGGAGCTGGGACAGGGCTGCAAGCACTTCAGTAGGGTCCTCATGTCACCCTCCTTACGGAGGGGCCTGGGCCATAAGGTCAGAGAGAGCCACAGATGGGTCTCTCCAGTCTGTCCTGCTCTATTTTCATCTGCCTCATTCCCAGGTGAAGAAATCGACCCATCTAAGGACGGTCAGACTGAGCCCCGGGCAGGTGAGTGGACGACTGTGTGACAGCTGTTGTAGGGCCCTTCTGCCCGGTAGCACAGATGCAGCTCTGGGTTCCCCCGTGGTCCAATGGGACTCTTCTCCAGCTCCCAACTCTAGGCAATCTTTTATCAGGAGCAGATGTCAAGGTCATTGTTAATGAGTGTTTATTGTTGATAAAACCATAGTACATTTACAGTAAGTGACAACATGAAGGTATAGTTACAGTATCATACAATATTACAGCAATAAAATACCACTCATTCTTCTGTACATCCAGCACAAGCAGCGAGTTGAAAATATTTTCCAGGATTGCAAGCCCCAGGGGCTTCTGATGAATAAATAGTTTCTAAGGTAGCTGTTCTTGATGCTGTCCCAACATCTGCCCATAAACAGGTCAGAGCATGGGAAGCCAAGACCGAGGGCAGGAGGGGAGAGACACCCCTTCTCTTCCACCAAGGCCCTGTCCTTCATGCCCAAGAGTCACAGATCCCAGTGAGAAGTGTGCTCTTACACTCCAGTCCTGAGTGAAAGGAGCCTTGCACTTGAGAGGCCACGAAAGCACTGCTGCCTGAGTCTGCAGACACTAGAACTCGGCGCGGGTTCTAGAGCCTGCCTCTTTCCTTTGGCTGCCAGCTGTAGCAGCAAGAGCTGAGGTCCCGTGTTCTGTACTGTACCCCGTCATACCCTCAACTCAGAAGCGCTGAGCTCAGACTCCAAGTTAGTAGTCTTGCAGGGAGGGCCACTGGAGGCCCAGTCTTCACAGACAGGGGCCACCCGCCCTTTCAAAGGCACAGCTTGGGGGACAGGATTTGGAAAGCCTTTTCTCGTGTGGCGTTTAGGAAAACATACGAGCTATTGCGTTTAGTGGCCTGGGGCTCAGGATACATTCTCCGCATTCATGAGAATGCCCATGCGCCTCACAGCCCCAGCCAGGTAGATGGGTGGAGCTGGAGCTTGCTGCTGAACCTCTGGAGGAGGGACACAGGGTAGCCCTCAAGGTGCAAACGGTGTCACACCCCCTTGCCAGTTACTGGCTGAGCAACAGTGAAGTGGGCTCTCTGCCCACCAAGGATGAGTCAACACCACAGAGGGTTATCTGAGGGAAGAGCAGGACGAACCCCCATGAGCCTAGCTCCAAAGGGCCTATAGGCCTCCCTCCGCTGAGGCTGTCACTGGTGGCCGTGTTCCTGGTCTTAGCAGACCTTCGCACACCCACAGATAGCAGTCCCCCTCCACTCTGCCTCACACCCTGGAGGTGACGTAGACAGAATGCACTCGCTCAGCCAGGGTGCTCTGCAGGTCCTGCAGTGGGTCCAGGCCCTGGACTTTGCTGCTTCGGCCATAGATGAGCTGCCGGAAGGCATCCTGCTCCAGCAGGGCCTTCATGTGCTTCAGGAAGAAGCCCTCACAGAATAGGGCCAGCTCGGGGGCGTTGTGGATCTGTGGATGGGGAGAGAAATGAGGCCCATGGTCTTCGTATACCTGCCCCAACCTTCAGAGGTCACCTACTCCCAACAGGGCTCAGCCTCAGCCTCGGGAGACGGCTCTGCCTGCCTCTGGAAGTCACCTTCCCTTCTGTGAGCATCTCCTGGGAGTGCCTGGTTTAAGTCTCAGTAGAGTCACCGAGAACACTAGTGAGTCCCTGGCCCTATCCTTTTCCTTACCTGTGGCACAGGTGCCACCCTTATTGAACAGCTCCTTTCCTAAGTGTAGTGACCACGCACTGCCCAGCACAAGGCCACAGGAGTGTCATGGGCAATGTGCCAAAGCTGTGCTAATTCAACAAGTACCAAGCCCTGGCTTCGAGTGTGGCTCTGAGCATGGGTGGAGAGGTCCCTCTCAGGCATTTTTGGAGTGAACATTCTGGGACAGGGAGGATAACCCAAGGAATCAACGAGACAAGCCAGGTGAGTGCAGATGGACAATAAAGGCTTTCTGAGGCCTAGGGACACCATCTGATGAAGACATGGCTGGCTGGTCTTGGGAAGTGCCCTACAGGAAGAGGGAAGAGTTGTCACAGGAGCCCTGGGGCAGGGACAGGCTGGCAAGGGAAATGAAGGAGAGATCTTGGGAGTCTTGTCAAGCTTGCTATAGTCTGACTTCTGTTGGTCTGCAAGCAGCCAACAACCTTGGGCGGGCATAAGTTGGGGCTGGATGGTTTCCTACTTTTGAAGGAAGCAGGAGGTTTGCATGGGAAGACAGGATGTGGAGAAACCCGGAGGATGCTACTGCCCCAGACGGAAACAGGATAGCAGAGGGGGACGTGAAGTGACGAGGTGGCTGATGTGCTTCCGAGGTAGGTGGCCCAGATGTAAAGATGGTTCTAAATCAACCGACTTCTGATCTGGGGCCTAAGCCAATGTCACCACACCAGTGACCAGAGACTCCAGCTGGAGCCTTAAGCTCCCTCAGCCCCTCCACTGCCCTTCATGTCTGGTCACATGCATTTCCCTGCAGAGTGGTGGGAAGTGGCTGGGCGTCCCCAGCCTTTACCTTGGCGTATTTGTAGGTGTTGACTGCACTCTCCACGCTGAGGGTCTGGGAGCACAGGATCTCACAGTGTCTCTGCAGGGCATCTAGCTGGAACAGGTTGGCAGCTGACAGCAGCTAGGCAGGGGGAAAGCAGGCCTCTTGGTAATGAAGACTTCCTCCTAAGCCCCAGGACCCAGCCCTCCTGCCAGACTAGTCTGAGAAGAGATGGCGGCCTTGAAATGGTTCTGCTCTCGGCCATCTTGGTGGTAGCTGGGATGTGAGAGGTACAGGATGGGTGACCGATGTGGGCCGAGATTGCGACCTCAAAAGAGCTCTTGGGCTACAAGCTAGGGTATTTACCTACACGAACCTGAGCTATGTGCTTTAGCCACTGGTGAGCAGGAGGTTCAGCCACTGTCTGCTCCTGGGCTGAACCATCCTGCTGAGTTGTACCTTTCTAACCACACGCAAGGCCAAGAAAGCTGGGCTTGAGGGTGTGCCCAATCTCTGATCTCTAGTAAGTGTTCTTACTTCAGGTCCTCATGTGTACCTGAGATCAGGGCTGAGAGCTGAAGGTCTGGAGGATTCTGGGCGCATACCCTGCTCTTACCTGCAGGATGTCAGCAGTGGGGATCTCCATGGACTCTGTTCCTCCATAGTAAAGGTACTGCATCAGCATCTGCAGTGGAAGCAGACCTGTGTGAACGCCACCTGTGGCCTGCCCGGGTGTGACCTGTGTGAACGCCACCGTGGGCTGCCCAGGTGTGCTGCCAACTCTTGAGACCCTCTGCTGCCCTACCATGACAATGAGCTTTTCCCTGTGCAAGCTTTTCCTTATAGCCCAGGAGGGAAGGTGACTGGTCTCAAGTGACTCTGGGTTCTGATCCCACAGCAGGGTTTTCCCACACCCCACACCACACCCATGCAGTGTGCTCATGAATTTACATATGAACCATGTGTGCTGGTACATGCCTACAATCCCAGCACTCAGGAAGTTTAGCTGGGAGCACTGCTCAAGTTTGAGGCCCACCCAGGACCACACATCACCAGGCCAGTCCAGGGTCTCAAAGCAAAATAAAAGTATAAAATGCATTCTACATATGGCCAGGCATGTTGGTACAGGTCTGTAATCCAACAATGAAGGAGGATGGCAAGTTCAAGGCTAGTCTGGTCTACACAGTAAGACTCCGTCTCAAATGCCAAACCAGCCTCTGTGGAGCTGAGGGGGTGAGTGTACCAGGGACAACTGTCTAAGCAGGCCACATTCAGATACCTTGGCAGATCACTTTGCAGCCTGGCTGGGACCTGCCTGGGGCTCTCAGGAAGTGGGTGCTGGGATTCCATGGACAGGCCCAGGAGTGGGCAGCTATATTGAGTTCTGAGGTTTGTATCACAAATACTGCCATTACACTGGAACCTGGTGAGGTTCCCAGTTGGAAAGAGGAAAACAATTCTCTCTGGTTGGCTGAAGAAACAGCCCCAGCAAGGCGCTGGCAGGCAAGTGAGTAAACAAGGCTCCAGCCGGCACAGGCAGACTCTGTTAGGACCGGCCCTCAGGCTGGAGAGGCACCAGAGGGTCTAGGAGAAAGCCTGACAGCATGCTGGCAGCTCGGCCAGGTACTGGCTGACTCCCATCGGGAATCCAGGCTCCCACGGCTTCTGCAGCCCAAGCTGGAGCCTGTACAGCCACCACACAGTGGCTCAGTAGCGTCTGTCCCCGAGTGCTGTGTGTCTCCTCAGCCACCAGGACATCTCAGACCTGGATACACTCCCTCAGTTGGGACAGAGGTGGACCAGCCATTCTGGGATGTAGCTCAGTGATAGAGTGCTTGTCTAGCAAGCAGAAGGCCCTAGGTTTCGTCTCCAGCACTACAAAAAAGAAAATCTCAGTTTCTTATACTACTGAAAATGTTGGAATGCACACATTAAAGCATTTTTGATGTGCTGGAGTATATAATTAAAGTTAGAGGGGCCTAGAGGATCCATGGGACAAGGCAGGTAGGTGTCCTGGGCCAGATCTGAATAACTGGCTCACACTGGGTGAGGAGCTGAGGGTTGTTTCCAAGGCCACATGTGTGCCACTGTGTTGGGCCTACTGTCCCCATATACCCCCGTCGGGAGCTGCCAGTCTGTCCTGGCACAGGTGCCCTGCCTCGGCCCCAAGACTGAGCCCACACGCATCTCCCTACCTTCCCAGCGATCCCTGCGGCTCTCTAGGGCCATCCTACATCTGAGCACAGCGCTCCCTCCTGTTTCGGTCATCTGCACTTTTGAGCTACTTGGCCAAACCAGCTTCTAGAGCTGTCCCTCCCCAGGGCTGAGAGAGGGAAGGGCTCTAGCACTCATGCCGGAAGCCCCAGGCCTCTCCTCCCTGCCTCCAGACCCCCAGTCACTGAGTCCCAGGTCCCATCTCTTCTTCTCTCCACGTCCCACTACTTTTCCATCTAGAAGCCGAGCTTTTATCAAATTCCTTCTTTGCCGTAAGTGGCTCTGTCACTACCCATTGTGTTCCTTGACACCTGACTCCTCATCCACCGAGACGGGGGACAGACCTCGGACTATGCTGTGAGGCTGAAGTGAGGAGCAGGTGAAATACTTTGAGCCACGTCTAAGAAGTCTCTGGTGAGCTGGTGAGACTGTTCAGTGGGTAAGGGTGCCTGGTCCCAGGCCTCACACAGTGGAAGGCGCACGCCCCTGCATACAGTGGCATGCCTTCCCTCTGTACCCCACAAAAATAATTTAAAAATGCAGTGTCAGTGCTCAGCGCCCCCTCCCTGGAGCTCCCCGTGTCCTGGGGCTGAAGTTCAAGACTCCACGCTCTGGCTCTGCGACACTGTATGTCCCGAGGTCCTGTTAACTGGCTGTCACTTTTCCAGGAGTACCTTCCCTTGTCCTACACTCACTGACAACAGTCACAGCCCTGTCTCCCCGAGGGTGCCCCGTCTTACTTCCTCCGTCCCGGGGTGGCGATGGCAAACCAGTGACTAACAGAAGGGTGAAGGACTGCATTCGGGGAGGCTCTGAGGACCTCACACTGTAGTCCAGTCTAGCCTCAAGCGTGTGAGCCTCCTGCTTCAGCCTCCGAGGGCTGGGTTGGAAGTGCTTGCCACCACACCCGGCCTTAAGGACGGTGGCACAGAGGGCGAGGTGCTGTAGATGGTGGCTCTGTGTACTTCTTAGTGATGGTGGTAGGGATTCTGTGCTCCTTCCCGTGAGATCTAACTCTGCCCAGGGCAAGGCAGGGCCCAGAACTACCTACCTGATGCCTCTGTGCCTCTGTGTGGTCATTACCTTGAAGGGGGATCTACGGGCCTGAGTACCAATTCCCCCAAACATGTACACCTGGGGGCCAGCAAGCCCCATTTTCTAGAAAGTGCCTCTTAGCTCTAGACCCCCCTCATGTGCTGCAACTGGAGTCCAAAGGCTGACTGGCTCCCCGTGCTTTTCCTATCTGGCCAGCAGGACTGGAGTGGACTCTTGGGGAGCAGGGCAGCCTGCACCTTCATTGCCTACTGGTCCGGGCCACTGCATTTCCAGGGAGCTTTCAGCAGCTCACTACAGAATGGGGCCTGCACACCTTGGGGGCAGCATGTGTTCACCCTTTAGGTCTATGTGCAGGCTGCCTGGCCTCACGGTGGGTCAGTTTGGCTCAGGGCAAGACTGGGTGGCTCCCTTGAGATCACTGACTTGGTAAATCACACAGGCCTAGAGGACAGAGCGACCAGATGGACAAGGCCCAGGATGGGCTGTGCAGAGGGACGTCCAATGAGAGTACAACTCTTGAGGCCCACATACCTGAAAGATGTGGTACTTGATGTCACTAATCTCAATGGTTTTGCTGCTGTCCCCATCCTGCTCTGATTTATTGGTCATTAAGGTCTTGAACCTGGAACAAGGTGAGAAGGTGGGGCTTAAACGTGGCCTGACCCCCTGCTGTGCTGACATCACTGCCACCTGAGCAGCTTCTGGGAGACGGGACACTGCAAATGACTGTCCTGTTCCCAAGTTAACGTTTGGCAGGTGACATTTTACATCATCCTGGGCTGACAGCTGGGCCCAGCTCTGTCTCGACCACCAGTCCCTGCACAGTGATCTGAAGCCTGTGGGGGGAACGCCGGCCCTTTACTCCAGCATACTTCTGCATTCTAGTTGTCAGCTGCAGTAACGGAGCAGAAAGCCGCCCTCAGAACTCCCCTTGCATGCTGGACTCTGCTCCTGCTGCAACCAGTCCAGCCCACATTGTACTCCAGAGGCTGCTGGGAGCTCCATTACCACGGGGCAGAGGCTATGATGTCCCCTTGGTCCCTTTCCTCCAGCATGCCTGTCACCTGGTGTAGCTTTCTTCCAAAGCAGATGCAATAAGGTTCGGAAGTAAACAAAGCAGTTCTGAGGAAGCTCCTGAAACTTACAAAATTTACATTGTCCCCCTAAGGTTATATAAGCAGCAATGACACCTGGGAAGAAGAGACTGGGCAAGTTAGGCCAGGAACTTCAGAGATGCAGCTTTCATGCTGGGGCTGACTCTAGGGCATTATCTCCTTTAAGTACTGCCCCCCCCCAAACAAAACAAAACAAAACAAAAAAAACCCTCACTGGGTTTCTAAGTTAGACTTAGGTGGCATCATTCCATTAGTCCTATCTGGGGTGGATATATGCTTGTTTACATCTCCCCGGAAGACTCACACAACACACCTCAATGCTGAAAGACCTGTACTGTGTCCCTGGGGCCAGCGCCGCTCCCCAGGCTGCCTACCTGTTAGACGCTGTCACCAAAAGGACTTTGTGTGCGTAGAACAGCTTCCCTTCCACCAGGAAGGTCACATCTGACATCTCCTTGTTGTTCAGAAAGTGAGGATCTGTGGATGGGAAGACAAAGAGGGTGGCGGGGTGTCCATCTCCGGGGTTTCTGAGAGGGCTGGGGGGCGGGGCACAGGTCACAGAGGGCGAAATAGAGAAACTGAAGCTAGGGCCTTGGCCCTT
>CABHPH010130899.1:0-25549 GCA_902168325.1 Peromyscus nudipes | reverse complement strand
ACGTTTATACCATATCAAAGAAGAAAGTATTATTGATATAAGGTGACTTAGGAGCTGATTTTCTGGCTGAAGCAAAGACAATTGTAGCTCTAAAGGAGATAAATGTCAAAATCTATCATAAATCACAGAGCCACTGACAGAAAGCCCAAAAGGAGACTGTAATACCTCAGTACCTCACTTCCATGCCTGGGATGTTAGAATCATTCAAACACAGTGGAAGACCATAGGAAAATGAGAAAATGGACCTAAAAGTTTCCTCTCACGCATATTCTTTTTTTAAATTTATT
Organism: Peromyscus nudipes; assembly: GCA_902168325.1. Taxonomy (NCBI): domain Eukaryota; kingdom Metazoa; phylum Chordata; class Mammalia; order Rodentia; family Cricetidae; genus Peromyscus; species Peromyscus nudipes. The sequence goes on along the minus strand of CABHPH010130899.1, from coordinate 25,262 downwards.
TATTTTTATTTACTTATTTTTATTTATTTGTTTTGCCTGCATGCATGCCTGTGTGAGGGTGTCAGATCTTGGAGTTACAGACAGTTGTTAGCTGCCATGTGGGTGCTGGGAATTGAACCCGGGTCCTCCAGAAGAGCAGTCGGTGCTCTTAACCACTGAGCCATCTCTCCAGCCCTCTCATGCATATTCTTATGAAATGAGGAAGTTATGGAGTTGCCTCCCTGAAATACAAAATCAGTAAGCATGTAGAAAACAAGTTAGTCAGGAAAACACACACATGGTGAAGGATATGGGACTGGAACATTACTCCAAGTGAGTAATGATGATTTGCAAACATGGAAGTCACAACACTAATGATTTTGTAAGAAATTTAACCATGAACCTCTTAAATTTATGGGTAAGTAAGGTAGACATCTATTAAGGGACAGCATATGTCAGTATATAACTAACAAAGAAGGAAATTTTAAATAATTTATAGTAGCTAAGCATGATTGCACACACAGTTCAATGAGACAGTGTTTTCCTGGAATCTCCAAGCCCTCGATTTGATCCTTAGCTCTGAAATACATACATATGTGCATAAAAATTTTATATCCCAAACTTGCACCCCACCATTGTCATAAATTGTGCAGAATTACAAGACTTAATTCTCCCAACATTATCACCGATGCTGTCATTATCCAAGAGATATTATTGTTGTTACCTGGTTAGTAACTGATTAGTGCAGCTGAAAAAAGATACATCTGCTATTGTGTGCATTCATACTGCTCTCTGTGTTATTCACAAGCATGAAAAAATATCTAAGCTGCCTCTCAGAGAAGAAGTTAATGGGTCTGAATTGACTGAAGCTCATTATTATGGGTATAAAGGAGATAGACTGACCTTCACATAGGCAAAAACTATTTAAAATTAAATCATATTAAATAACTGTTGGAAATATAAACAATGAGATGTTAAGGATGCACATTTCCACAGACAACATTTTTAATGAGATTATTCGATGGGTAGATACATTAAAATGATTATAAAATGAAATAAATACATAATAACCAATTTAAAGTTATACATACAGATTTTATATGAACATTGTAAGATAACATTAAGGTAATATTAGGTTTGAGACTAAGGATAAATTTAAGCATCTATCACTAACAATAGTTAATCTCTTTTAACTGGCTTATAAACAATGTCCTAAAACCTGTACTACAAGCCAAGAACTAGAAAGGGAAAGAGATACAACAATAGAAACAGTATTATATTGGCATAAAAACAGACCCATTGATCAATGGAATAGTTGAGGGTTCACATGTAAACTCACTGCAGCCTCCTGATTTTTGACAAAGAAGCCAAAAATACATGTTGGAGAAAAGGCGGCTAACAAAACCATATCTGATTGGAATGGCAGAAGTCACAAAGCCAGCACAGCTGCTTGACAAAGATCCAGCAGAGCTGAGCTGCATGATGGCTGCCATGCCACCTTTGGTTTTCATCTCCACCTTTTGCATACTTGAGAGACTTTTAATATTTGTACATTTGAGGATATTGGATTGATGGAAAATTTCATATGAATCATTTATGCCTTTTCCCAGGATTATTGCTTCTAAGCTTCCCCAATTGCTGTTCAGGACAGTCCCGAACATAATATTCCCCCACTTTTAGGGAGATATTCTTATCTACTTGGAGGTTTTCCTTACATCTTAGAGGTTGTGACACATAAAGAAGCCAGAGATCTCTTCATGAGGCTATGGGACATTCTTGAAACATCTGTTCCTGCACTTACACAGGAACAAGATATTCGAAACAAAGTAAACTCAAAAAGATCAACAAGATTTGGTGGGCTAGAGGAGTTGGCCACAGTTCAGATTACAAGCCTCTTCCCATTGTACACTCAAACAATTACATGGCATACAACTCTGTCCTACATAGAGACATATTGATGAGCAAAGTATGGAGTGGAAACATGACAAAAATATGAGACATCAGGACCTCTCTTTCTTAGAAAGGTTAGCTCATGCAGAGCCACTATGCTGACATATGACCAAGGAACAACAGAATGCCAAGATTAGACATATAGGCAAATTCTATAAAGCTATAAAATATAAATATTGTATTATGCCAGAATTTGAATAAAAACTGCAGCAGCTTTGGCCTGAGAATTTTTCTTGGGCATTCTGACCATTAAGAGTTAATAATACAGTGCTTGGGACACAGCAAAATGTCCAGGGTGACTTGATGATTTTGTTTTGGTCTAGTGTCCTTGAAGCAACCAAAGCTACCGGCGTGAGAACAGGCTGTCATATGCCTCTAGATTCTTAAAAACTGGGCTTTGGGTTAATGAGTAAGAATGATAACTCTGTTTATTAATGATGTCAAAACTTGAGGAAAAAATATTGGAAATGATAACTCTGTTCTTTCATAGCTCATTAATGATGACTAAAAGATGAGCAAAAAGAAGTGAAACACAAGTTCCAAAACAAAAATTATATGATCGATATTTTGGAATATCATGAATGTATCCCCAAGTACTAAATTCTGTATAAATAAAGAAGCACTTTGGCTGCTAGTCAGTCAGGCTGCAAGATTCTCCCGACCACTATGGCCTGGCTCACTTCCTTCCCCTGCTGACTCCCTGCTGATATCCTCTGCTGGGACCTGTCCCACCAGGGACGGCTCCTGTCAGAGTAGGACAAGTCGTACCAAGAGGCGCTTCCTCTCTGTCCATCTCTCCTAAAACAAAACTAAGAAGTGTCCCATGTCTGATTCCTCCTGTCGCTGCTCTTGCATCCACCCATCTTCAGACCCTGCCCTCATCCAGAGCCAGACCCCGGCAGGCAGCATCTTCAACAAATGGTGCTAGTCCAGCTGGATAGCTACTTGTAAAAGAAATAAAGCCAGATTCTTGTTTCTCACCCTAAATAAAACTCAACTCCAAATGGATTGAGGACCTTAACAAAAGATCTGATTGTCTGAATTTGACAGTTGAGAGAGTAATGAATATGGTCACATAATAGATACAGTAAAAGACTTTCTAAATGGGACCCCCAGAACAAAGCATTAAGATCAACAATGGACAAAGGGAACTTACAAAACTAAAAATCTTCTTTATAGCACAGGACATCATCATTTGATTGAAGAAGCAATATACAGAATGGTAAAAAAAAAAATACTACCTATAATGAATTGAATGAGAACAGACCCCACAGGCTCATACATATAAATACTTGGTCCTTAGCTGGTAGAACTGTTTGGGAAGGATTAAGATGTAGCTGTGATGGAGGAGGCATGCCATTCTGTTGTAGAATATTTGTACAGTGTGTGAAGATGTATTGCTGTGACTGGTGTAATAAAAAGCTGAACAGCCAATAGCTAGGTAGGAGATATAAGTGGGACTTCCTGGGAGAGAGAGAGAGAGAGAGGAGAGAGAGAGAGGGGGAGAGAGAGAGAGAGAGAGAGAGAGAGAGAGAGAACTCTGGGAAGAAGAGAGGCAGGGATGCCAGGGGACTCTGAAGAAGTTGGACATACGTTTAGAGAGCAGAGATAACTGAGCCACATGACAGAATATAAATTAACAGAGACAGGTTAATTTAAGTTATAGGAGCTAGGTGGGAAAAAGCCTAAGCTAAGGCCAAGCTTTCATAATTAATAGTAAGTCTCTGTGTCATTATTTGTGGGCTGGTCAACCCAATAAGCAAGTACTACTATATTACTCATTTCCATTTATCTCTCTCTGTATATGCCTCTCTCTGCCTTATGTTTGCAGATCAAGATTAAGCTCTCAGCTACTGCTCCAGAGCTATGCCTGCCTGCCTGCTGCCATGATGGTCATAGACTCTAGTCATCAGAAACTATAAGATCCAAATAAACTCTTCTATGAGTTGCCCTGGCCATGGTGTAACATCACAGCAATGGAAAAGTAACTAAGATACCAGCTATACATCAGACAGAGGGTTAGTTTCTAGAATAATCAAAGAATAAAAAGATAACCAAACCAAACCAAACAAAAATAAACAAACAGAAAAACTAAATACCAAGAAAGCAACCCAGTTATAATTGGGGGCATGAAATTAAATAGTTCTGAAAAGAAGAAATACAAATAAATGTCTAAGAATTTTTTGAATGTTCAACACCCTTAGATATCAGGAAAATCCAATGAAAACATTTTTGAGAGTTCATCATATTCCAATCAGAATAGCTAATATAAAAATTATGTCAAAAATGTTGGCATGGATGTGGGGAAATGGGAACTTATTCACTGCTGGTAAGAGTAAAAACTGGTATAACCATTATGAAAATCAGTGTGGAAGTTATTTAAAAAGCTAGAAATACACTTAACATATTATCTACCTATACCACACCCTACCATATTACCAAAGGACTATATATGTAATATAGATGGTGATTAATACAAAATTTGGCAGCATGCATAAAATAAGAGATGGCAGAGTGTTCAGCTCCAAGTGGAATATCTGTATCACTCTCCTTCTGCCCAGGGTTCAGGCATCATTGTAGAAGAGTCAGAAGTAGTAGACATCTACAATAAAACTGTATTTGTCAGACACATCAAGACCATTGCACAGCTCATTCACAGCGGCTGTGACTGAATGAATGCACAAGACCTGCACAAAACCAAGCCAGTCAAAATACCAGCCTGGATGGGGGGGAATCTCATGAGATCCCACTCTATTATACATCGATGACTGTTGATGGATTGCAGCCCCTGAGAGGCTACCCATGCTCTTGTAGATGGTTCTCCATCCATGCAAACACAAGCAGCACTATGTGAACTCAGTGGGTTTAAAAACAGGAGAGAGAGAGAGTACAAGAAGTTGGGAGATGGAAGTGGGGGCGGTGCACAGGGGAGGAAGTGGAGCAGAGGGAAAAGGGGACGGATTTTATCAAAATAAATTATATGAGATTCTCAAATTTTTAACTTTAATTTTTATTTTTTAAGATTATAGTATAATTACATCATTTTAAAAAAATAAAAAAGAAAGAAATATGACAAAGATTACTATGAAATAAATTATGAATTTCTTTTTGACCCATCAATATAACAACAAAAAATAGAAATTTGGAGATTATTCAGTTAACTCAACATAATTTAAATTTGATGAATTTGGGGTGATAAATTTAGCACGTCCAGACTTTTATTTAGTGCAACTGAGTAGCCTGTTCCTCTTCATGTTCTGTCGTTTGGAAACTATTCAAAGCTACTCACTGACAAAACACTCAAGTTCAACAGCCTGATTCATTCAGTTGTACAGATGTTTCTGCCCACGTTAGTAAGGCCCGGGTCTTTCTTCTTCCATTCAGATATTTTGAGCATATGTAACATTTCAAATCAAATCCAAGTTGTAAATTTTTGTGTCACCTGGGCCATATGGCAGGCTACAAAAGGGTGGAGAGTAATGCTTTAAAAATAATGCTTGGCTAGAAGCTAGGAGGGGAAGTCAGAAGGAGGCAGGTTCCAGATGCAAACCTTCCAGCATCTCTTGGGCCTCTCAGCAGCTGTGCTTGTAATGCCCAGATGAATGAGTTCCCCTGAAAATGTCTGCCGTTTTAGAATGTTCCCAAAGGAGGCGAGGCTCCTCCAATCAGGTCTGCAGGTGATCCCTTCAAGAATGAGAGGAACAGTTTGTGAAGAAAATCTGGGATATTTTTTTTCCTTCAAGGTGACAGATGACCCTGAGGGAAAAAAAGCCACCTGGATGGGGAAGGGGAGGTCTCGAAGCTTCCTAGTTCAGATAAAAAGCATGACAGAGCAATCATGACGGCTAGCCTGTACAGACTGTCCGCAGTGGCTGGGAAAATGAATCCTCTATCAGGCAGCGTTCAAAGCCAGTTGAAATCACTGGTGACATGGATCTGGCTAAAAAGTTGTTAAGACTTCCGTTTAGCAACAGTGACCTTTGAAGATGGAAATGAGATACAAAGAGTCAGGTGTGAATGCACAAGCCTGTAACCTCAGCACGCAAGTAGCTGAGATAGAGGGACTCAAGTTAGAAGCCAGATTGGACTACATAGAAAGACCTTGTCTCAAGACAAACAAATGAACAAAAAATTTTTTTAAAAAGATGAGCTATGTAGGCATATACCCACAAATTTCACTGTCAGAGCTTGGATTGAACCTACACACTGACAAATTATGCTCGAGTTGTCTTCAGTGGTGAGGCCCAACCCTGCTTCCTGTAAGCTCTGGGTGAACAGAGCCCTATGGAGCACTATTGCTTTCCAAACTGCACACCACTGTGCATTAGAAAGTGGTGATGGCACTTGTGGTTTGAAGGCACTTTGGGTTTTGTAATGAAATTCAGAACAGTGAAATCTAAAGCTTGTGTGAGCTAATGCTCGCATTCTGCTTAGAAAGTACATTTAAGAATCGTTTTCCTAAAGATTTGACCTAAGGGATTTGCCTGGGAAAATTAACAAAGAAACAGTAAGTTATTAGCATCATACACTTCATGATATTAATCTTTTTCTCCTTACAAATCTTTACAATTCTATGTATACCAGAGTTTACAAAATAAAGAACACACAAACAACTCATGTTTTCAGCAAAAGGATTATTTCCAAAAAAGTGCTAGGAATATATATGATCCAAGCTTAGTAATAGAGTGATCTAAACCAGAACACAGGTCCATGACTACAACTGAAATAGTTTTTAAATACCTCTTCCTCAAAACTCAAAAGACTAGTCTTAATATCTTTGTGTTAGAAATAATTGAACAAATTAAGTTTTCTTAGAGATATGTAGGTATAAAATTACAATCTTGTGACTTTAAATTTATAAAGTTCTTTGCAATCATTTCTTTTTTATACATTCATTTTATTTCTTTATCCTCCTCATTTGTCTGTGTCTAATATCATTCTGTGTAATGGTAGCATATGGAGAAAATAATGACTGTGGAAGAATGCTTTTCTCTTCTTGAGAAAATTAAATACTTGAAAAAACATTATAAGAAAATTCACCTTCACTGACATAATAATTAAAGTAGAGATTATCAACCACATTTCATTCAGAGGCATAGACTGCTGGCCCACAAATATCATTGTGTAACAGTTACTGGATCTGTAATATACACTACGGGAGCTAACATATGCAACATATTGTGTAATTGATTATTTTATAGTTTCACGTGGGAATTAGGATATACTAACCAATTGAGGGGTAAGCCTGTGCTGAGCTTGAACATATAGTTCAATTCAGAGAGCAATACAAAGGTCAGTTATTAAATACAGAGCCACACAAATTCACTTACCATTTGTTTGACTGTAGCTATGTTCTAAGTATTTCTTCTGTTGCACTAAATCTCCCCATCCCTTCCTTATGCAATTAGATCCCGTTAGTAGCCTCTAATACACGATTTTCTAATAATTTAACTTTTACTGTGGTCTCTACTCTTGATGTTAGGAGAAGGGATATGTAGGAGTCTGGAAACAGCATCAAGCTGCGAGTTATACATTTTCCCAGAGTTTTAAAGCATGGTTTACTGCAGGGTACCCTAGGTTCAATCTCCAATAATGAAAAAAAAAAATTAAAATTAACTTATAGTAAGATGTACTCTTCATTAAATCTGATTTTTCATTCCAATTTTGATATCTTTTCAGATAATAATTTTTCTATGGTAATTAAATTCCCAGCATATAGCCTGGATATAAATATAAAGTTTTCTAACTGACAAGCATTGTGAATCTCTTGAACTATGTAAATGCAGGTTGTTAAGGCCATTTCTGTGGTGGGTTAACATATTAACTTCATCATAAGCCCCATCACAGTCTCTGTGAAGAAGCCTCCCCCAATAGCACAGAAAGCTCTGTGAAAAGTCTGGGTCTCTACTCTTTGAGAGAGGTGAAGTAGATGGGCAGGGCATGGCACGGAGAAGCAACAAGTAGGAAAAGGTGTGGTTGCATTCCAGTTCTTTCAACATACCTGAACTTATGTCATTTTGAGTTCTGTATCACTACAGTAACTTAAGATTGAAACATGATAATACCATTCATGACCTTTTATGCAAGCACTCATATGTGTATGTACAAAAAAAGTAGTTTAACATTTCTCTTTTTCCTATTGAGGATTGTATTTCTCTTTACATGGCCACTTTTCATTTTCTCATCTTTAGACCCATGATAAAATTCAGTATGTCTATGCCCTCACCTCTCACACAACTTTTATTTATTTATTTATTTATTTATTTATTTATTTATTTATTTATTTATTTTGGTTTTTCGAGACAGGGTTTCTCTGTGTAGTTTTGTGCCTTTCTTGGAACTCACTTGGTAGCCCAAGCTGGCCTTGAACTCATAGAGATCCACCTGGCTCTGCCTCCCGAGTGCTGGGATTAAAGACGTGCGCCACCACCGCCCAGCTCACACAACTTTTAATCACTTCTCACTCTACTTTTAAGGTATCATGTTTTTAAAGCATCATCCCTTCATTTCCAGAATTGAATAACCTTAAGGAACTCTAGTTAGCATTGAAGTTTTACGGATCGGGAGAGAGTAAAGGGTGAAAACCAACTTTAAAATAATATTGTTAAGTCTGTCAATAGAAGGAGAGTAACTCTAGAGAAGCATCATTTCTGCCTGATGAATACCTCTGCACAGACTCTAGCCTCCAAAAAAATGCAAAAGTATAGAAAGCAGAACTAATTATAATTAACTTTATACTTCCGTGCTTGAATCATGATTGTTTTATGTCAAGTGCATTGGTCTTCATCAAGAAGTATCAAAACAAAGCAGTAGCAAACATCTAGGATATTCAAATGGATAGGGTTTTTTGACACTAAATTTAAAGAAAGACTTGACAGCAAAACTATATAATTAATAAATATTTCTCTTATACATTCCTTCTCTTTCCATGTAAAAACCATGCATGAAATTTTAGCAAGCTCTGCATTGAGATGGGCTAGTAATATTTAAAAGAGCGCAAACATTAAATTTGGCCAGTCAAAATCTGTTTTCAGTATAGATTTTAGGTGATCTGGATTTTCTAAAATCAATGTAGTAATTTCTTTAAATGGTTTTTTTCTGTTTCAAAAGAGTAGCAATGCCAATATGAGTGATTTTCAGTTTTGAATGCTCTATACTGGGAAAAAGTGACCTCATAATATTTTCAAATAGTTTGGCTGGGAAAATAGGTCTCTTTTTGTTCCATCATTTTAATTTCTTCTCCTGTTGCTGTGATAAAGTACCCTGACAAAATTCACTCACAGGGAAGAAGGGCTCATTGCCGCTTACAGTTCAAGGGTACAGCCTGCCATGGCAGAGAACTAAGGGCAGCAAAAGTTTGAAGCATCCTGTCACGTTGCATCCACAGCCAGGAAGCAGAGAGCAATGAATGCTTCTACTCAGTAAGATTTCTTCTTTTTATTCACTCCAGGACCCTAATCTTGGTAGTGGTACCACCCAATTTTAGTGTGGGTATTACCATCTCAACCTAATCAAGACAATTCCTCTCAGCCATTTCCAGACTCTAACAGGTATATCTGGAGGCTGACTTGTGATTCTAAGTCCTGTCAAGTTGGCAACTAATACTAGATCTAATGCTCATGGTGGCTCCTGAAGAAGAATTGTTACCAATCAAGTTTGAGATAATTTCTTTTCTTTCAACCTATTCACAACTATCTCTTCTGAAGCTACTGCCTCTTTAATTTTGTGTACACATATTGGGGAAGTTGAATAACTAATCATAGCCCCAAAGTCTTAGAAAATAAAATGCACTAGGTTATAATTACATCATTTCCACCCTTTCTTTTTTTCCCTGCAACCCTCCAATGTACCTCCCTATTTCTCCTGATCCCAGCATTCCTTAGTTGCCTGTAGTTTTTTTTTTTTTTCCTGTGTAGGGCTGAGGCCTTGTGAGCTTTCCCCCATCCACTTTAGTATGTCTATTGATATCATCCTTTTCCAGCTTATGTTTAGCCAGGCATGTGGAGTAGGGTATCCAGTTCTTTGGGCATATGTGAAGGAGTAGTATAGCTGGGTCATATGGTAGATTCATTTTTAGCATTTTGAGAATTGTCCACACTGATTTCCGTAGTAGCAGCACGAGTTTGATATCCCACCAACAGTGAATGAAGACTCCTTTCTCCCACACCCTCTCCAGCATTTGCTGTTGACTGTATTGTTGATCTTTGCTGTTCTGACTGGGGTAAGATGAAATCTCAAAGCTGTTTCCATTTGCATTTCTAGGGACAAAAATGTCTTTGAAGATATTTCTTAGTCATGTTGCTTTTGGGGGAGGGGAGATGGACTCTCTGTTCAGGTCCTAGGCTAATTTTTTAAATGGATCATTTGATTTTTTGATTCTTTATTAACCACAAACTTCTAGCTGTGTAAGTGACAAGCTTAAATCAAATTTAGGATAGAAAACAATTTGCACTTAGTTTGATATTATAGCCTAGACTTACTAATTATTCCAATTAATTAGTATAATGAGACATTTCATTGGGCCCCTAGCATTCTAAAGGAGCTTGTCATATAAGTACTATTTATAGCAGCTTACCCTTGGACTTCCAATATCGCAAAACAGTGACAATGAAATAACATGTTATAAAAAAAAACATAGAAAAATGTGATCCACTTCAGGACAACAGACATTGGCCTATTAATCTAGCAACTGAGTTCAACCCCATTGTTGATTATAAGTACTTTGGAACTCACTTTTCTGCACCTGGATAATCAAAACTTGAAGTGATTGTTTCAGAATTCTTCATTAACTATAATTGAGTCTCTTCTTCAGTGGGATCCCATACTTTCAGTTTTCATAATTTCTTTCTCAAGGAACAGGATTTTATTATATTTTTACAGAAAAAAAATCATGATGTTGAGAAAGTTCACTGAGATTTTCTTAAATCCTAAGCTAGGAAATTTCCTTTTGGTTAAAGAACTAGTTTTAAATTACCAGAAGAGTGTCCTTACACATTATCCAAAGAATTAAGTGTAATACTAGGTAGCAATAATGCTAGACTTCCAGTATTCACTTCTGAGTAGTAATGTTTTATTCTCTTACAGACATGTATACTCTACTGACAATTTCTCTAATGCCTGTGTTTTCCATCACAGCCTTAATGCAAGACCATTTCCAAGATGAACACTTTCACTTTGTTCTTCAAAGACAGGTAAGAATGAGGTGCAGAGCAAATTGTACAGACACTATGCTCTGGTCATTAAGTACTCAATAAATATCAGCAACTCGGAAGCACTTCCTTCTCCATTCCTAGAAGAAGGTAGTATCATTTTTAAAAACCACATTTAAGTGATATATACACACAAAAAAATTTTTATGTATTAATGGGGATGTGATGTTTTGCTATCCTATACACATTGTATAATGTTTAAATCACATTAAACATACCCACTTTATCAGATTTTTAACATTTATGGAGAAAACATTCAGAATCGCTTTTCTAGCTTTTTAACACAGGCATCATGTTGTTGCAATCTGAAGTCATCCTGCTAAACAACAGCACACCACAACCTCCTGCCTCTGCTTGGTATCTTTGAACTCATTGATCATTCTTTCCCTCCTTCCATATCTTGACCTCTAGTAACCTTCAGTCTACTGTCTGCTTCTAGGAGGTCAATATTTTTAGATTCCATGTATTAGTGAAACCTAATTATCCTTCTTTACCCGGCTTATTTCCTAAGTTTTAGTCAACTGTTCCATTCATGTTGTTACAAATGACAGAACTTCATCCTTTTGTATGGCTGAGTTGTGTTCTATTTTGTGTGTGCACCAAAGTTTCTTAGCCATTCATCATTTGGTAACAATTGTGTTAGATTCTCTATGAAGAGTATTTTGCCCTTTAAAGTCAACTGTGTTCTTTTTTTGCTGTTAAGATTGCATAGGCATTCCAATAACAACCCTAATTATATGGTGAACATAGGCTGACTTTTGGGTGAACTCATGAGTGAAGTGAGTTCTTATATGTAAGTATAGATAAAGAACTGATACGGCTTTTAAATTTTAAAAGAAACAATAAAAACAGTAACTGGAGCGCTGAGGTGGTTTAGTGAGTAAAGGTACTTTCCACAAAGCCAGAGCTAGATTCCTATGATGCACATAGTGGAAGAGAAACATGGACTCCAGCAAGCTTTCCTCTGACTACCACATCAGTGTTATGACATTTGTATGTTCACAAACATACATATGAATACTCACACATCCCCCACACACACACACACTCATACACTTAATGCAATTTCTTGTTGTGAGGTCTATGGTGCTTTCAGCCAAAACTGAAAACTGAGCACGGTATGGTATACTCTTTAGATTACAGTCCACTGGTCACCAGCACCAGCACCACCACAACCAATGAAACCAGAGAGATGCTTCGTCTCCCTCTTCTGCACCCATGGCCCCCACCAATGAAACTCTTGAGTAAAGCTACTTCTGGATGTTGTGTCCATTTTGCAACCTGATAGGGCTGTTTGGGATCTAAGAAAGAATGGGCTTCACAACATTCACTTACATTGCATTTAATATTTTAAATCAGTTTTATAATTAGTAATATAAATATTATATTCACAGAGTATCAACAGTGGATCTCACCCTATGGAGTTAATTAAATAACTATAAATTAACTCAGCTGGTCTTCCCTGGCTGGGTAACCTTGTAACTTAAATATTCACTTTAATTGCTGATGGGATGAGTTTTAATTCCTAAGAGTTATATTTTTATTATAAATCTATCTCTTCTTCCTCTTGATATAGAGTGTATAACTATATTTTTTCACTTAATTATGTTTATTATGTCAATCTACTGCAGACTTGATGAAAAGCATTAAATAATGTATGACATCAAGTAGGGAAAAACACATGATATTGAATATAATTTTCAAAGAATTCTGCATTTTTAATGGAGAAGGGCTTACCTTTTGATACTTCGTAGCACTTTATTGTGCAATCTTTTTTTCTGATTTCTTGGCATGTCTCCTCAGTTTCTGGAAATCAGACCAGACCCCACAGTAGCAATCCTTTAAAAGAAAATTTTTATTGACTATCATTCAATCAAGATAACTCTTCCCAGCATGCTAAAATATAATAACGCTTGCTGTATACACAGCTGGATGATGCTATAAGAAGTGAATTTTCCCTCGTCTGATTAAACATCCTGTCTTCCTCTGTGGGGTTTCAATTCAGTATCGCTTGCCCATTGATAAAACTAAGCATCCTTTGCTTTATGACCAAATTGGGCCTTGAATCATATAATAGTAGAATTAATCATTTCAACAAGTATGGCACAGTTCAGTTCTGCAAATTTGTTCTTTAACAAATTTCTGCTATAAAGTAGGAGCATTAATATAGGAGAGAAAAGCTTCTCACTGAGCTAAGTGATTGATAATGAAGAGCTTTGTTGCTAAAGGAAAGGGGGAGTAATGCTTTCATTGAATATTAAAAAATGTCAGGGCCCATTTTCAGGAAGATCTTTTCCCTGAGTGGCAAGACTTCCTTGGTTCCATGTACATATGTGAGGGCATCATGTACATATGCAGATCTCGTCATTGTGTGTCCTAGATTTAAAAAAAGCAATGGTAAAATCTGGGGAGTCTTACAGACATTCAACAAAGTCTGGCATACCAAGTTGAGGCAGGACCAAGTCCCTCCCCCTGCATCAAGGCTGAGTTAGGTATCTCACTATAGAGAATGGGCTCCAGAAAGCTAGTTCATGCCCACAGAATAAGTTCTGGTCCCACTGCCAGGGACTGGACAAACAGATCAAACCACACAACTGTCAGCCACATTCAGAGTGCCTAGTTTGGCCCCATACAGATTCTCCAGCTGTCAGACCAGAGTCCTTGAGCTCCTACTAGCTTGAGTCACCTGTCTCTGTAGTTTTCTCCATCATGACCTTGACCTCCCTTGTTCATATGAGCCCTCCTCCCTCTCTTCAGCTGAACTCCAGGAGCTCAGACCAGTGCTTGTCTGTGGATCACTGCATCTGCTGCCATCAGTTACTGTATGTAGGTTCTATGATGACAATTAGGGTAGTCACTAATCTGATTACAGGGAAATGCCAGTTCAGGCATCCTTTCTAATACTGCTAGGAGTCTTAGCTGAGGTCATCCTTGTGGGTTCCTAGGAATTTTCTTAGCACCAAGCTTCTCTCTAACACCATAATGGCTCCCTCTATCAAGATATCTCTTTCATTGCTTTCTCTCTCCATCCCTCCCCCAACTTGAACATCTTGATCCCTCATATTCCCATCCCCCATCCCCTCCCTTCTACCCTCTCTCCCAGTTTACCCAGGAGATCTTAACTATTTCCCCTTCCTGGGGCCCTTCATTTGTGTCTCTCTTAGGGTCTTCTTTTTTACCTAGCTTTTCTGAGGTTGTGGATTGTAGCCTGATTATCCTTTGCTTTGCATCTAATATCCACTTATGAGTAGGCACCTACAGTGTTTGTCTTTCTGAGTCTGGGCTACCTCACTCAGGATGATAGTGTTTCCTTATAAGACAAAAGGAAAGGAGAAACTCTTGGAAGCCTCTTTTAGTGGGCACCTATCCCATTCATAAGGACTCTGTTCTTGTGTCTTAATTCCACAAAGTCCCATTCCCAAATGACATAGAATTAGAGATGTGAGCTTGGAGAGAACACCAGCATTCAGAATATACCAACCCCTCTCTGTCTGTAATTTCCAATTGATATTTTAGGGCAAATAATGCACAAATACACACAGTTAATATATATTACTGGTCTCTTCTATTTGAGGCTGCTGCAATTTGTAAACATACTATGTATTTGTAAAAAGTAAAGTCATGAACATGGTATAGAATAGGGACAGTGACAAGACTATTCTGCTTCTTGATTATTTTTGGTAGTTATTTAACTGTTCGTATTGTCTAAAATGTGCATAATTGAACCGAAAGAAAGAGGACCATCCCTGAATGTAAATAGTGTCTTCATAGGGCAGTGGAGAAAAATAATGAGTACAGAAAACAGTAAAGTTTATTAATTGTATCTATTGTGAATCATTTCAGATGCTGAATAGTTTAAGAAAGATTTGTTTCATTTCTTTCTCAAAATTAGCTCTTGTGTTTTATATTATATATAGAAAATTACCATCACTTCTTGGGCATTTGAGATGGTCGCTATGATTTAATGAGGTTTCCTGGCACTTCCTCAGCCTCAAGCAAAATGTGAACCACCTTGCCTTGCTTTCTTCGGGCTCCTGATTTTGATCACCATACAGCAAGAGCTCCAAGAGATCCACAGTCCTTGAACGGCATGCCTCATGGATCCATATGTGAACACTCTTGTAAAATGCAGGGAGTCCCAACCATGATGAGACAGAAGAGGAAAAGGACACTTGCTTCTTCCAGTGTCCCAGATTTGCAAACTCAACAGTAGCAGATTTTCCTTGGGTAATCCCAGCCCCAACAGCGAGAGCAACCAAAGTGTACTAACCAAAACATCCAAATGTTAGTCCCCACTCCTTCATTCACTGGATGACCTTGAGTGGATTTCAACCACGTATGTTACCCACTATCTGGAAATTTCTGAATATCAAATGAGACCAAATCATCAGAAGCATGCTGCCACCGAAGTATGCATGTGTGCCGAGAAAAGAATGTGCAGTTAGAGCTTCCTGCCGCTTTGCTTTTTGCAGTGTGTCAACTCTAAACATCACTTTCTGCCCTGCTATTGAAAGCGGTCTGTGAGATTTTAACAAGCCTGTGTGTGACCACAAACAGTGATGCCCCTCCTTCTATAACGACATCTTAGAGCTTCCTCCATGTTTACAACACCAAGGACTAGATGTTTATCATGATGTTCTTGATTCAGCTCAACTTCTGGACGCGCACGCGCACTGAGCCAGCTTAGGGGCAACAGCAACAATTAGTTGAGCCGGGCTTATTAATTGTTAATTTCATCTATTTTAGATAGCATTGATTGAGGATGTGATTTTCCTGCAGAAGAGATTTCAAGTAGTTTTCTAATGTCCTTAACAGAATTTTACCTAGCGTTAGTTTGTGGGCCATGCATGCCCTGAAAAACTCTCAACAGAGAGAAGGCCTACACTGACTGGAAGTGCTTCTCTGTGAACAACAGACAAAATGCCAGCCTCCTGTGCCAGTCCATGCCAAGAGCATCATCCTCCAGACGTCTGCTGGCAGAGCAAAAGGAAAGCTGAGTGCCAAGAACTGGTTTCTGTTTGCTGGAGGCTACCGGACTTCAGAGTTCAGATGGACTGCCCAGGGCTGCTCTCCCCTCTAGCCTTTGAAGTATTAATGCCCCTTTGGTATCGGCTGAGCCTTCTGTGGGAGCTGAAGGGCTATTGCTTCTAGTGCCAGCTGCTCAGGCTGTTTAGCTGAACCTAAATCCTGCATGTACCATTATGTTCACATAGCCTGTCATGTCTGCACACCTGCGCAACCCGGGTACTGCACGGGGTGTGAGAACTGAGAATCTGCATCCCTTCATTATCATCTTTCTTCCTGACTGATTATGGAATTTTATTAACTGATACTATTTGTTTTCATTGAAAAATACACACACACACACACACACACACACACACTCACTCACACACACACACATATATATTTTCTTTTTTTTTATTTTGCTTGCTCACAAAATGAAGGAGAAAGATGGCTCAGCAGTAATGAGCACTTGCTGTTCATCCAGAGGATCCAAGTTTAGTTCCCATCCCCCACACTGAATGACTCACAGTGGCCTGAAACTCCAGAACCAGTAGTCCCGACTCTTCTGGACTCTGTGGGCACCTGCACATGCATGTAACACAAGTAATTAGCAAAACAATCATTTTAAAAGCTAATTGGGCTTACTGCCTCAGCTGAAGTGAAATGCACACCCTCTAAGCTGCACAGAATGCCCGAGTCTTCGCTGTGCAGCTGGTGTGCTTTAGAAATGTATATTCCTTTGCAGACACCATCTGATTTAGGGCACAGAATACATGACATGTGACTTTGCACATTTCTATTGTACTCTTCTTGTCCATGAATAGAAGTTCTGAATGACAGGGGATGTAAGTCTTTCAGATACTTTGGATTTTCTAAAGTGCTTGTAACAGCTTACACTCCCACCAACGGTGTATCAAAATAAGCTTTGATGCAGTAAATCCTTTCATTTGTTGCCAATTTAGTTAGTGTATTATCTTATTGTGGTGCTAATTTATATTTTCTTGATGGCTGATAATATCTTTTTATTTGCTCTTTGGTTATTCGGGTGTATTTATGAAACATCTAAATGTTTAATTCATGTGGCTTATTTCGGTCATATTAATTTTTCTTTCTTCCTTTTTTATTTCTTCTTTGAAAATTTTGTAACCTGTCTTTTGATCAGTCATCCCTACTCAGCTCCCCCAAGACCTGATCTGCTGTCTTCCCTACCCACACAACGTTGTCCTTTGTTATTCAGCATTAAAATTATTTCTTTTATTTTTGAAATTATAATAGATATATTACTTCCCTTTTCCCATTACTCCCTGCAAACCCTTGCATCTACCCCAACATATTCAGTCTCCATCATTCCTTTCCTCCCTCATGCTCACCTGTCTCAAATCTTCTCTGTCATGCCTTTGTGAGACAGAAACAGTGCCAGCAATAGGATGTAGCTCTGCTGTGAGAGAGACGTTAAACTGTTGGCCAAGTTCAAGACCTCAGGGCCAATTATTCCTGCTTTGCATTACCACAATGGAAGAAAGTGAATTTTTTAAGAATCAGAGTTTTCTCAAATTCTTTGAAACTAGGCTCAGTCATTCTAAGACTCAGTAGACTTGACTCTTTTATTATTTTATACCATCTGCTATTCATCCTGCCTTCTTAGCATCTCTTTCAAAGGTATTCAACTTTCACTCAATAAGCATGGACTAGGGATATTTCAAGTGTCTCCTCTCATAGAATTCATGTCCCAATGGGATATGCAGACAACAAATACTCTAACATTATATGAAATACAGTAAGAAGGTTATGGTGTATACCACAAAGGACGGACATTTAAAGTAACATTTGTATTTGTGACATGTTACATTGTCATAGGGTGTAGATTTCCTGCAGAGGGAAATGGACATTCTGAAGAAAATACATCTATACACACACACACGCTTTTCACAGCTTCAAAGAATTCACTTTGTTAGCTACTGCGCATGTCAAAGTAGTACATTTTCTTTGTCATCATCTTCTATAATGACAAAGGAAGATCAGGTTTGAGCCTCACACCAGAATCTACTAGCACAGTCTCCAAAGCTATGTTGTCATACACTCTGTCATGCCTTCACAAAAGTTCCTTAGTGTTTGCTAACAGCCAATCTTCCTATTCAGACTGTAGACTAAATCTTAGATCTAATCAAGTTTCTGTTCCATTGACAAGTTGGTGTTTTCCTTTAAACCGGTAGTTTTAATAGCCAGCCCTGCAGACTTAAAAAAAAAAAAAAGCAACTAAATGCTCAACTGGATAACTGCATCATGGTATGATATATAAAATGAAAGTAGTTCTGGAGAAAGAATTCGTGATACATTAGAGAGGAAGATAATTAACCTTCTAAGAAGGTTCAATTGCCATGCCAGAGCCTTAGCCATTCATGCATTCCTTGAAAGTATTTTTAAAGGGAACTTTCAAAGAAACAGATTAAGCAAAGCAACAGTAATAAGTTTAATGCCGAGAAATCATTTTCCATCCTCCATAAGATCCATCAAAATTTTGAGGCTACCCTTCTGTCTTCTCTAGAAAATTACTGTTTCAGTGGAAGATTTTTTTTTATTTATCCCAACTCTTCAAGATTCTCAGTGATAGGCTCTCGAAAAATGGGTGAATCTGCCTAATTATTGAATGACTAAGAAGCACTTTGAAAATCCCATCATCAAAGATGCTATTTCAGTGAAAGTACCATTAGATTACCTACAGTTGTGTATGATGGAAGGATAATAATGAGAAGTGAGACAGCCCTTAATCAGGAAGGCTGTGAATGAATCCTTTCCCACAGTAATAGCTACTGTCAGCAGGCATACTCCCATGGTTTTTGGAAAGAGACTGAGCAGCTGAGCAGCCCTGAGCTTCGTCTTCCTCTTACTGGATGTTCTTGACACCAGGTCAAAGTACATCTCTCTTACAGGTAATTGCTTCTGGAGACATATCAATAATGGCAATCATTTGCAGATCTCTGGGCTATTTTTCAAGTGTATCTCATTTACATCAGTAGCAACACTTGGAGGTATTCATTATTGCTAGAAACTTCAGGATTTCTGGTCAGTGACCATTCACACCTGCAGAGTCTTGGAACTATGTGCCTATCCCCAGCCAACATAGTATGTTGCCTGAGGAGTCCTTATTTTCCTACTGTTTTGTTTCCCTACATTTTTATCCCTCTAACATTTTTCACTTACATTTATAGGCTAGAAACAAGATAGAAAGCATCTCCAGGGCGATGGACATTTCCTTCTGTGTCATTTCAAATGCTCTAAAGCATTCTAGGGAACATTTTGTACAATGTGCATTGCTTTTTCTAACATGGTTAGCTTCAGAATTCAATAATACATAGAATATTGTGTTTCAAAGATAATACATTTTTATCTTTGGGGCATAGTGTTATTGAGACATTTTGAGAGCTGGGAAATAATTAAAAGCTATTTAAGTTGACAGTATGGGAAAGAAATAAAAGTAAGTAAATTTTGACAGAAATATCTTCATAATAGTCCTGATTTCTCTATACTGAGTATATTTCTTCTTTTTCCAACTGGTCCACCAGTATTTTCTTCATATAATATTCAGGTTCGTTCTTAATATTTTCAACACATGGCCATGGTGTATCATCAGAATTACATGGAGCCCAAGTGACTATGTCTTGTTCAATAGTACTACAGTCTACACAGTCCCCAAGGATTGTTGATTGACCTAATCCCAATATACTTATCAATTTTCTTTGGAAAAGAGCAAATTGGATTGCCTCCCCCAGCTCTGATATGAAGGTTTATGCCTGGTCTTACTGTAACTTGTTATGTCATGCTCGGTTGATATCCCTGGGAGAGCTGCACTTCTCTGAAGGGAAGCAGAGAAAGAGTTGATCTGGGAGAGAAGCAAGGTGAGGGAGGCACTAGGAGGAGCCGAGGGAGGAACTGCAGTCGGGATGTATTGCATGCAAGAAGTATAAAAAAGAAATTTACAAACAGAGCAAAATTCACACATCTGTTTTTGTTCAATCCTGATATTCTAGAGACCAGTTTGCAGGACTTAAGACCAATTAACCCGCAGACACAAGTCAGAATACATAGAACACAGCCAAGTTCAAAACAGTGTGGCATGAAGAAACAGAACTACTGAGTACCCTCTTGGGTTTTCATTACAATGTTGGGGAGACAAACAATAGATACAGGTAATAAATAAAAACACTGTGGGATAGCAGGTAGTAAGATTAGTCTCGTAAGTCTCCATAACAAACACTACACACTCAGTAGGTTAAAATAACAAAGAGTTATTCTTTCTTCATGTGTAGGCTGGAAGTCCAAGAGAAAGCTTCAAAGGCTCCTGCTTCCCCCTGAAGTCTTAATGGGAATCCACCTCTTGTTCTCAAAGCTTCCAGTGGTTTATGAATTCCTCAGTGGATCTAGTTTTGCAACTAGAATACTCCAGCCCTGATTTCTGCTTTCATATAATAATCTTTCTGTGTGTTTTGCTTCCACCTGATATTTTTCTCTTATTTCAAAATGCAATTTTGGATTAGAGCCCACCATAATAACCTCAAATCAACTTGATTAGATCTAAGAAAAAAATCCCCTATTTTCAAATAATATCACAGTTATAGATACTATAGGCTTAAGATGGCAACAACCCTTTATGAGGAAGTAACCCAACCCATAACAAACTCCACAAGAAAATGAAGCAGAGAATGGATGCAGATAGAAAGTGGAGAGGTCATATTTGGCATAAAAGTAGCCATGTAATCCTGATTGAAAGGGAGACATGAATGTTAGGATCTGAATATAAGTAAACCACTTGTGGATGTGGGACAAGAGCGGATTCAAAGGCTCTGTGGAACACACCATAGATAGTCAGAGAACTTCAAAGATATTCCAATGACAGAGGCAGAGCAAACAAGGAGTGAAGTAGCAGGAGATGAATTCTAAGAAGTAAAAGAAGAACGAGATTGTGAAGACTTTGCCTTGTACTCCATATGAAATGGAAAGCTTTTGGAAGTGCTGCTCAGAGGATGTCATAACCTGACTTGTATTTTATTTTAATTTAAGAAATATTTTTTTATTCATTTTACGTACCAACCACAGATCCCTCTCTCAGCCCTCCTCCCACTCCTCCTCTACCTCCCCTGCCTGACCTATCCCACCATCCTCTCCTCCAAAAGGGTAAGGCCTCCCATGGGGAGTCAGCAAAGCCAGGCACATTCAGTTGAGGCAGGACCAACCCCATCTCCCCCACATCAAGGGTGAGTAAGGTGTCCCACCATTGGTAAGGGGCTCTAGAAAGCCAGCTCATGCACCAGGGATAAATCCTGATCGCACTGCCAGAGGCCCCTCAAACAGACCCAGCTACAGAACTGTTTCCCATATGCAGAGGGTCTACTCCAATGCCATGCAGGTGCTACAGCTGTCTGTCGGTCTAAAGTTTGTGAGTTCCTGCAAACTTGGTTCAGTTGTCTCTGCAGATTTCCCCTTCGTGATCTTGACCACCCTTGATCAAACAACCCCTCTTCCCTCTCTTCAACTGGAATCTGGTCCTTCGGCCTGGTGCCTGGCTGTTCCATTGGTTACTGGATGAAGGTTCTATGATAACAGGGTATTCACCAGTCTGATTACCGGGGTAAACCAGCTCAGGCACTCTCTCCACTACTGATAGTAGTCTAATCTGGGGTCATCTTTGTGGATTCCTGGGAATTTCCCTAGCACCAGGCTTCTCCCTAACCCCATAATGTCTCCCTCTATCAAGATACCTCTTTCATTGCTCTCCCATACTGTCCCTTTCCTACCTCTACCATCCCATTCCTTTATGTTCTCACCCCCATCTCTTCCCTCTATTCCCCCTCTTATCCCCAGTTTACTCATGGAGATCTCACCTATTTCCCCTGCCCAAGGCAATCCATGGGTCCCTCTTAGGGTCCTCTTTGTTACCAAGCTTCTCCGGAGCTGTGAGTTGTGGTCTGGTTATCCTTTGCTTTACATCTATTATCCACTCATGAATGAGTATTGCAGAGGCATCACCATCTCTGACCCCAAGCTCTACTATAGAGCTATAGTAACAAAAACAGCTTGGTATTGGCATAAAAAGAGACACATAAATCAATGAAATCAAATTGAAGACTCTGACATTAATCCAAACACCTATGAACACCTGATTTTGGACAAAGAACTTGGCTTGTATTTTTAACAAGACCTTTTTGCAAACTGCTGTAAACAGACTATAAAGTACCAGGGAAGTAGTGGTCCATCTTAAAAACCTACTGGAATCATCCAGGTGAGAGACAATGAGGATAACAAGCTATTTCTAGTTAGTTTTTGAAGGTAGAGTTCCTTGATTTGTTGACAGGTTGGTTTTGAGATGTGAAAGCAACAGGAAGTATCAGAGGTGAGAGAAGGTTTTGATGAGAGCAATTGAAAATAAATATCCAGTAGCCAAGATGTGTAGAATATGGAATTAGGTGTGCTAGACGGATGGTACAGACTTCATTAAGCGTGAAGCTTTAGGTGGTTTTCATCGAGACATCTACTGGAGATGCCTGAACAAGAAAAATCAGCCTTGCTCTGCAACTCACCTTGGCAGGTACTGCTGTAAAACTGGCTTGTGTTGTACCATCACCAGAACCTTGCATAAAAGTTTAAGTGGTTGGCTTGGGAAGATATCCCAGAGAAAAAGTGTCAGCATTACAATGCTTGCTCCGGATGCAATCTGAGGATTCGCCTATTTATTCAGTAGGTGGGTATTTATTGTATAGTTGAGCATTTTACAGAACACAGCAGTCCTGATGTGGGAGGGGAAACTAGTTTGGGACAAAGTGTATTATGTTGAGTTTGACCAGGGCTCAAGGAATGGCAGCCATCAACATGAAGACCTGTGCTTATCAGTGTTCTATAGCAAGAGTGGTCTATAGCAAGAGTGGTTGTTCCTATAATCAACAGTAATAATCACCTCCTCATGGGGAAGGGAATAAAGCAGAATATGTGTATGGGACTTCATTGTGGAGCTGAATTCAAGCATGAACTGCAAGGGGAAAATAATTTAGCTAGTTTACAGATTTCTCTCCATATGTTTTTATGGACTTATACAATCTGTTAATTCTACGATACTGCCATAGAAAGTTCTTGGGATCTTGGTTAGGGTACAGAATCTGTCTCCATCATTGATTCCTGTGGCCTTCCCTCTACTCAACCTGCAGTCTACCAGAGAAACTCTATTGTCATTTAGAGATGGATATCCATCTGAATTACATACACCTGGGTTGTTAGTGAATGCCGTAAAGCTTCAAGTGGCATTGCAAAATCAAACTTATGCAAATCTCAACTTTTCCATGATAAAATTAAATATATACTTTTTACTCCTCCTCTAAAGTAGTCAGAAAATTTGTAAAAAAAAATTCAATGGATTTTTGCAGGGGTTGGTTAGGGGAACAAATTGGTTCATGATTTTCTCACAATGTTACACTTTTCAATCCCTGAAATAAGGGTAGAATGCACAACCCTTGGCTTCTCAACCACTGCTTTGTATGTCCTAACCAATGAGCTGCCAGTATTATGCTTGCCAATATTTTCAACATTTGCCATACTTTCTGCATCACTTTATAGCTTTGAAAGGAGCATCACTGGGTGAGTTATAATGCAGTTATCTAAGATCTTGCAGTGGGTCCAGTAGCAATGCGAACACAGATAATCATGATGTGATGTAAGGACCACAAATTTGAAAGTTAGGAAGATGCTTAAGAATCTAGTCTAGGGTGTTCTGGGACTTGGAGCTTCAAGTAGTTCCAGTTTCCTCGTTTATAAAATGTGAATAGTAATGCACCAAAGACTTAGATTTCAGTTCATGCCGTTTTACGTTGGCAAGTGGTTCAATGCAGTTATAGGAAACAATGTCATGTTTAATGTGTACATATATGATATAGAATGATTGAGTTAGACTAGTTAATTCATCATGACTTTGCTTGCCTACCATTTTTGCCTTGAAATATTTTAAAGTTACACTATTATGCATTTGGGTATATACAATTCATTACTATTAGCTATAGTTACTCTACTGTATAAAAGATTTAAGAACAAGTTATTCCTGACTATTTGTTGTGGGGCTACATTTTCCAAAATGAAGCATTCACATTTTCCCTTGAAGGTAGGAGCAAGGTTCATAAAACTCAGAAAGTAAATAAATCTCACAAAACTCAGGAATCTCCTGAAACTTAAAAGATTCACAGGGTCCCTCCAGTAAGCTACATACGAATAAATAAATACTGGGAGAAGGAACTCTCCCATTGGCTGCATGCATGTTATACAAGGACATTCTTTGATGCAAGTTTCATTAGTATCCCCTTATTCTGGGGGGCTTTTTAGTGGTGTACCTACATTTGAGTCACCCATGCTTCTGTAAGCAATCTTTCACCTGTACTCTTCTACGTAACACCAATAAACTTATTGGTTCACCAGGTGAGACTTAGGGTTGAGTGGTTTCTTTGGTCTGTTGCCAGTGACCTAGCAGTGATAAATAGATTGTTCCTGATTCCCCAGACTAAGTCACATGATATAATTGGCGCCTACACAGGGACCAAAGGGGCCGAATTTAGTTGAGAAGGAATTAGTTGAGAAGGAATTGGTCACAATGCCTCCTCAATGAGTGATGAAACATGTAACTGAGACTGATATGTCTGAGGGTGAAGCATCCTCTTGGGAAATCCCAATATGGCTGCCTTTCTTCATTTGACGTGAGATAATAGAGTTTCTGTACTGAAGTTTCATTCGCCTTATGAGTGAAAAGTAATGCAACCAATGGTCCCTTTTCTGGAAAACCAGAGAAGGACTTGGCCAGAGAGTTCATCCACCTGGCCAGTGTTTAATTAAATCCTGCTTCAAATTTGGATTTAAAAGAGAAGAAATGAAACTAACGCCAACCTGTCTGAGAATGGAACATACATAGGAGAATTTAGGGGTGGCCATCTTCTATATGGTGTAGGGTAGCATGCCTTCTTTGTGAATGGGATCCACCTATCAAGTATTTGCATGGCCTCCAAACAGATTATGGACTAGAGAATGTATTGACAGTCACTTACATGGATGGGATCATACACAGGCTCTGAAGCTGCAGTGTGGCCTTTG
>CABHPH010130898.1:6173-52474 GCA_902168325.1 Peromyscus nudipes | reverse complement strand
TGTGCTCCAGTGTCCTTCATGGTAAATGGAGAGAATGACATTCCTTATGCTGTAGGATTGCCCTGAAGGTGGTGCTCTAGGAACAGTACTGATGGAGTTATGTTGTTAGTGTCTCTTCATGGGTTTGGGGAGTTGGGAAACTAATGTAATGATTAATTCCCAGGGTGGACCAGTCGTACCCAGTTCGAAGAAACTTGGGCCACGCTCCTTGGTGTCCTGGTGACTCAGCCCCTGGTGATGGAACAGGAGGAGAGCCCACCAGAGGTGAGACTTCCATAAGTAGGGGGTGGCTAACTGGAAACCTATGGCTGTGGCAGCTGGTGACTCTGTGTGGGAACAGGAAAGCAGGCTGGGCATATCTCAGCTGATGCTCCAGAGTAAAGACAAATCCTCTGAGAGGCTTGGAGACTGGGCTTCCAGTAGCTAGGATGTGTCTTTTACTATGATACATTCCACATCAGTGATCAGTAAGATTGTTCTCTTTCAGTACTTTTGCATTTTGTTATTCATTTCTCACTATCTGAAGGAATATCACTGATCTAAAACAAAAAGGGCCATGAATCCAGGCCATGTGTGTGTTTCTTATTTTGTTTTAATTATCTTAGAGGTTTTGTTCGCTTAGTATTAATGTAGACCATGCTAATAAGACATGAATAACCACCATATTCTTGGACTTAAAAGTACTGGGATATGAGCCCTTGATCCTGAGAGATGTGGAATGAATCTATGGAGGTCACGGGTCATAAAGATTATCTTCAAACTCTTCTGTAACTGTCAGGTTGCCATAGGCAGTGTTCTAAAATGATGATGGAATTTAAGATGGAATTTCCTCCAAGGTAAATTCCTATTTGGAGTTCTATGCCAAGTATTTGGATACTTGAGGTTTATTCCAAGGCCCAAGTATATAGATGTACAACCAATGCCAAGCAAACTTGGACTGAAGACCCTGGCTATGGGAAGGGTCTTAAGGGATCTGATCCTCCTGTCTGAGGCCTTATGGCCTGTGGGCACTGTGTGAAGTAGAGGCTGAATGAGTGCTTGGTATCTTGTCGTGTTGTCAACATGTGGACTATTCCTCTAGGAAGACACAGAAAGGACCCAGATCCATGTCCTGGCTGTGCAGGCCATCACGTCTCTAGTGCTCAGTGCAATGACCGTGCCTGTGGCTGGCAATCCAGCCGTAAGCTGCTTGGAACAACAGCCCCGGAACAAGCCCCTGAAGGCGCTCGATACCAGGTTTGCCTGAGTTCCTCCGTGGGCTGCATTCTATTGCAGAGGATGGTGAAGTAGTCCGCACCACTTTTAACTTCCCATAGCCCTTTCGTTTGTTGTAAGAATTGGTGTGACATTGTGTCTGTGGCCCTGCCCATGGATATAGATCCAAAAGTGATTTTTGTCATCAGTGACAAGCTGAAAATTTAGTGTGAAATGTTCTGGGCTTCAGTGGGTGTTCAGGCTCAGACTTAGGGGTCAGGAATGAGCACCTGCTGACGGGTTTGTTTGCTGTTAGACCAGCTGCTTCGGGCAAGTGAAAGAGAAGTCCTGGTGGTTTTCACTCCTGTGACATTTGAAAGAGGCAAACATGTTCTTTCCCTTGGTTCTGAATTGTAGATTTGGAAGAAAGTTGAGCATGATCAGAGGGATTGTTGAACAAGAGATCCAAGAAATGGTTTCCCAGAGAGAGAATACTGCCACTCACCATTCTCACCAGGCATGGGATCCTGTCCCTTCTCTGTTGCCAGCTACTACAGGTACAGGAAGGAACTAGAATAAGAAGATGGCTAGCATTCTTGCTGAGGCTTAGCAAGGAGGCTGCATGCTGAGTGTATTGCTCCCTTTCACAAGTCTCATGCTTTGCCAGGACGTGTACCACCATGAGCACCAGAGTGTATCCTCTCACTTGAATGAAGAGAATTTTGTAGGTTCTTTTTCTTTCCATTGTGTCTATTAATTGTACAAGTTACTGTGTTACATAAGGACATTTTCATACAAGTACATAATGTATATAGAATGAACTCCCTCCAAAACCTCCTTACCCTTCTCTTTGACATCTCCCTTTGTTATTGTTGAACAAACTGCTTCAATCTTATAATTACCTTGTTCTTTTAGGATTTGTTTGTTGCTGTAAATTTAAGTACCTCGAAGGCTTTATTTGGGGAAGTTTCTGTGTAGAAATGCAGTGTGTCATGTATCCCAAAATGGTTTGGGGGACATTGAATTAAATGGCCATGGGCTTGGACCTTGAGGAACCTCTGTCTGGGCCAGTAGGATGGGTGAGAAATGACATACTTGCTCTCTAGAGTCTTGAGAGAGGTCGATAGATGACTGTAGGAACTCAAGTACAGCTCTAGGGAGGACATCAGAGTGCCCTGGGAGAGAATGGGTGGTGTGAGATCTAATGCAATTAGCTTGAGGCAGCCATAGAAAAAGAGATAGTCTAGTTTGCCTACCAGGCTTGCTGGCTCAACAGGTTGCCAAGTGACAGTACTCTGAGACCTACTGGGCCTCTGTGTATCTGGGCCATCCTGCCAATGGAGAGGATACCCAGATCTGTCCAGTCAAGATCAGGGTCTCAAGCAGTGCTATGCTGATGTTTTACAGGTGCCCTCATCAGCCATGACAAGCTACTGCTGCAGATCAACTCAGAGCGGGAGCTAGGCAACATGAGCTACAAGCTGGGCCAGGTCAGTTGCACCATTCCATTCCCTCCTATGAGGACTATAGGCTGAAATTATAACCAGCCTTGTCTGTCCTCAGGCTTGAGCCACATACCACATTCAGAGGAAAGTTTTATTTACATACATTATTCTAGATTTAAATATATTGCATATAAGCATGCAGATGTGTATATAACATAGTGGAATGATGTGATACAGGAGAGAGCCAAGAAGCATGAACGGTCGGTCGGTCAGGGAGGACAGAATGGAGTCAGCTGAGAGCTGCTCAGGCAGATGCAGCACTGAAAGCTTCCTGGCTGCTGGTCCAGAGGGCAGCTGAGTGTACAGCTTAGCAGGCAGCAGGCAGTTGAACATTACATTTTAGTAAGAGCCGTAAGGATAGTTGACAGCTGCTGACTTCAGGGGTCAGGGAGCTATGGTACCCGCTGCTTTTCTAGACAAACCCCTCTGTTCCTTCCTACCTTTGCAGAGAAAATTCTGCCCTAAGATAAGTCACAGTGATGGTTAGTGCTTTTCATGGAGTGTTTCTAAAGATGAGGTGATGAACAAGATGCCTGGGCCCCCGGATCCATGACCGTCTTCTGGGTCCATGTCCCTGGCTCTGTTGCACTCATCTAACTCTGTTTCCTTCAGTACCTGAGTCCAGCTCCAGTGTCTGCAAGGTGAATATAGTAGGACTATGTGGGGCCAAAGTATAGTTCCAGCCTTGCCTTGTCTGGAATACCTTTCAGCTATCAAAAAAAAAAAAAAAAAAAAAAAAAAAAAAAAAGCTGCTGGGCTGAACTTCCGCTTTCCATTTGGGAGAAAGAGATGGTAGAAGGGGCTGGGTGTGGAGAACACTGGCACCTAGAATTCATTCACAATTCTCAGCTTACCCTCACTGAAGGTGTCTGAGGTCATAAAGGAAAATGGGAGAGGGTTTGTAGAAGAGCCGTCAGAAGGGAGGTCACTGTTGATACTGAGAGTGCAAAAGCCACTTCGTCTGGAGCTGCATTTGGGGCCTTGGGGCTCATGGCTGCCCCTTACACCTCCTAAAACAAACACATCTCCTTCTGCATCCTTGGAGAAATTAATCTAAGCAAGCAGCTCAGACAAATGAATGGGACCAGGTTTGTAAAATCCATGTATAGTCCCTTTCTACAGGGACGGTAGTGTCAATTTTTAGAACCTCTTTTTCTTCTTACCCTTTCCAGACACTCATTCAGGCCTTAAACCTAAGGTCAGAGTTTTTCTGCCAACAGTTTAGCCCTTGTCTGCCTACCCAGGGGCTCCTCTGACAGTAACATAAGGGTCTGAATGGGATAGATCTTTACAGTGGCCATTTGTGCTCAGGCTAGGGGGACTGGCTTGTACCTGCCCAACAAGAACTCGAGGCCTCAGGAATGTCCTTAACGCTGGTGCCTGCTTCTGTGGCAGGTGTCCATACACTCTGTGTGGCTGGGGAACAACATCACACCCCTGAGAGAGGAGGAATGGGATGAAGAGGAAGAGGAGGAGGCTGATGTCCCTGCACCAACGTCACCACCTGTGTCTCCAGTCAATTCCAGGTTTATACTGGCTTTTTTTTTTTTTTTCCAATAAGCAATTTGAAATTTCTCAGTCACTTGATATGTTTGGGGTCCTTCTTGAGGTGAACCTCTCATCTGTGTATGGGGAAAATATCCATGTTTCACACTCTGCAGAAAACACCGTGCTGGGGTTGATATTCACTCCTGTTCGCAGTTTCTGCTTGAATTGTACAGCCGCTGGATCCTGCCATCCAGTGCAGCCAGAAAGACCCCTGTCATCCTGATCAGTGAAGTGGTTCGATCTGTAAGTTTGCCTTCCCCTCTTTCCCCTCACCAGGGACATACATGCACATACTACATGCACACACATGTACTAAATACAATCCACAGAAACGTTATACAAACACCGTAGCACCTGTATGCACTAGATAGATACCGTATACATAAGTGCATATGTACACACACACACACACACACACACACATACACACACCCACCCCACACACACACCCTCTGGTCTGTAATGTCTCAGAACCTGTAAAGGAAGTCCTGCAGCCTCCCAAGTATGAGGGCCAGAGTGTCTGAAGTTGGTGACAGGGCAGATTTTCTTTTTCAGATCCAGAGCAGGCAGATGCTGTCAAATGTAGCACCAGTGTGTAGTATGCCAGTTGCTATCACAGTTCCAAAAGTCCACCTTCTCTGTCTGTCTGTCTCTTCCTGGGTGGTTAGAAATAGCTGTGGACTCCTGGACATTACTTTTCTTAGATAAGTAGATAGTCAGATAAGTAGTCTCATGGTACTACGGTGCTCTTCAGCTACATCCCCAAACAGGGTATTTACTTTATGAGTAGCATCTATCAGTATTGACGAGACTGGAGATAAAAACTGAAAGGCTCTAAAATAGTCACTAGGTCTTTTTAAAAGTGATAGTGGGAGCTGGAGAGAGCAGTAGTTAAGAGCACCGGTTGTTTCTCTGCAGGACCCAGGTTCTGTTCCCAGAATCCACATGGGGGCTCACAACCACCTGTAACTCAAGTTCCAGGGGATCTGAGTCCCTCTGCTGGCCTCTCTAGGCACAGCACACACATAGTGCATCAGCATACATGCAGGCAAAACACCCATTCACATAAAAATAAATAAAAAGCAAATACATATATAGTAGATTAGTGATAGTGGGGCCAGCAAGATGTCTCAGCAGGTAAAAGTGGTTTCTGTGCAGATCTGACAGCCTGAGTTTGATCCTCAGAACCCACAGTAAAAGGAGAGAACTGACTCCCAAGAGTTGTTTCCTGGCTTCTACACACATGCTGTGGTTTGTGCACACCGGCATTTATACACATGCAAATACACACACTCAGTGTTATTAAATAAAAGTAACAGTGATAACAGAGAGAAATGATTGCCCATGTCTCCTAGGAGTTTTGAGGGCCTGGCCCTGGATTGATGGAGAATTGATGGACATTGCCTGAAAATGATCACTCCTATATATGTGGCAGCTGAGATCCAAGCTCCTCTGTAGTGTGCATGCAAAGGCATTTTTAACATGATACTCTGAGACCACTTTTACACTCTGTATTTTAAGTCTCTCTAGTCAGGACTGAGGATTCCCCTATTATTCTCCCATGGACTAGCCTTGCCACCCACTGCATTTTAGGCTACATTTCTTACATTCCTCCGGGTGTAATGCTCTCCTTCTTGTTCTGATCTTCATCTCTCCAGCTTCTTGTGGTGTCAGACTTGTTCACTGAACGCACCCAGTTTGAAATGATGTATCTAACGCTGACAGAGCTACGGAGAGTGCACCCTTCAGAAGACGAGATCCTCATTCAGTATCTAGTGCCTGCCACTTGTAAGGCAGCTGCTGTCCTTGGGATGGTGAGTGAGAGGAAGTGCAGAGGCTGCCCCCATTGAAGCCACTTGGAACTTCTCTGCTTTGGGACCTGGTGTTGGTCAAATGTGCTGCCTGCATCTTTACTTCAAAGGCCTGTCCCAGGCCAAGCTCCTTGGCACATGTGAACCACAGCTCTGGTCAGTCAGAGAACTCAGTGCCTGTCGGGATCATCCCCACAGGGGACTGAGATGTTTCGTGGTGAACATGGTTGGAGAACCTGTGCCCCTTGGCCTCTGTGCCAGGTACGTCTATAGGACAAAAGGTCTAAAGGCACCAGGACAGCACAAATACTCGAACTGTGCCTTGCTTCTGCTGCCAATCTGTCACTTGGGTCTGACAGGGTCTGGATCCCACTGTGTCCCTTGGCCTGCAGTCTTCCCTGGTGACCCTTTGTCACAGTAAACTTGCACGAAACTTTGGGAAATATGGATATCTATCCTTTACATCATGATTGTCTGGGTCCAATTGTACTGCTGTCACATAACACCCTAGATAGGTTAATTTATAAACAACAGATATGGACTGAGAAATCCCAAATCAAGGTGCTCTGGGGATGCCTGATATGTACTTCAGACCTAGATTCTCCCACTCGTCAGCATTCCTCATTATTCTGCTGCTGGCTTATCAAAATTTAGCTAGTACTACTTGGTTTTGCCTTTCCTGAATACGTATTAGGTGATTCTCATAGAAAATACATCAGCTGCACACATCTTGTTGGTGCATATTGGAGGGCATCAGCATGGCCAGGAAAGTGACTGTAGACTGTTGGCACAAGCCCTTTTGCCCTGTCACTTAATGTTAAATTAGTATCATGTTTTTAAATTATGTTAAAATGTTATCATTAAATGTTAAAAATTATCATCATGTTTTTAATATATGTTTCCTGGAATCCATTTTTGTGATAACAATAGAAACTTGGGCTAGAGAGATGGCTCAGTGGTTAAGAACCCTTGGTGTTCTTGCAGAATACCTGAGTTTGTTCCTAGCACCCACATTGCCAGCTCACAACCAGCACCCTCTTCTGGCCTCTACAGGTTCCCATAATGCACATGTGTATTTAACAGGTGGATACTTACACACATACCACATACAAAAATGAAGGTAACTTTTAAAGAAAGAAACTTACTTGTTCAGTAGACACATGAGTGGCTGCTGTGTGGGAAGTAGTTGGGGCTACTGGCAGAGTGATGTGGATGAGCCTCTTGGGGCCCATTCTCCATGTGCCTTATGTGCCATGTCTTCCCTTTTAGTAAGAGCCTTGCTGTTATCACTGCAGCCACAAGTCCCTGATGACCTCTCTCACCTGCCTGTCCGACCATGTGCAGCCTGACAAAGCAGCAGCACACATAGGTCATGGCGGAGCACAGCTCCCGCCTCTGCTTACTGCTCTGCTATAGAATCAGTTGTCGCTGTACCTAGAGGCTAGAACAGGTATACAGCATGGGTGGCCATAGCCTGGGCCACGCTGATGACTTTGCATCATCCAGAGAACAGGAACAATGAGCACTTCCCCTGTGTGAGCACACTCTTCAAAGCAGGCATCTTCTGGGTGCTGTCAGGCCTGTGTCCTTGTGGGAGGTCCATTTTCCTTCATGGGGGGGCTTCAGTGGCTTGACTTTCCTTGTAACTGTGGTTTTGTGCTCAGGCCCAGGTTCCTCAGGCAAAATGTAAATCAAATGCATCAGGCAAATAATGGTGATTTTTAAAGAACAACCCCAAGGCAGAATGGCGAATGGCTCCAGTTCCCAGCTCTGTGTACACAGGCGCCTTCCTTGAAGGCAATTGTCTTCTAAGAGGCTTTTAGCCTGTTCTGTGTTGTGACAGATGGTGTTGCACTGCTGCATTGCTTCTCCTGGGGAAACCTGAGCAAAGGTCTGTTCACCTCACATAGGCCACTGATGGTCCAAGTCCAGCTTGTAAACCAGTGTATTGATTGGCTTTCCTCACAGCAGCATGGGTGAAGGCTTACTTATTGGAGCTGAGTGACTTCAAAACAGCTGCAGACTAAAAACTCCTACCATGGCATGGGTAATGACACCCCAAAAGCTGTGTAAATGGATACACAGCACTCTTCTCCCTCTTCAGTTAGCCTTCTTCCCAAGCAAGACCAAGTGCAGCTGGGCAGAATTATATGCAATGTGCTGAGAGAACAGAGTTCTGTACTTGTGAGAGTCTTGGGTGAGTCTAGCTCGTCTGATTTCAAGATGGCATGACTAGGTCATGTCCAGAGGACAGTGTTCCACAGCGTACATCCAAACTGTCACTTTTCTTTACTCACTGTTAGATCTGCAGCCTTCAACAACATATCCTGGTGTTAGCTTGCAGAAGTGTGGTCAGAGGCCTAAGGTTGTACTATCCTTAGGAAGGACATAGGACTTCATGGGGACACACAGGGAAGGGAGTGAGAAGGAAACAAGACTGTCACCCTTCTTTAGCCCAAGACCATTAAATACAGACTCCCCTGGAGAGGGTTGGGTGGCCTCTTCTTTGTTTTTGGTTTGTTTGTTTGTTTGATTTTTTTGAGACAGGGTTTCTCTGTGATAGCTCTGGCTGTCCTAGAACTAACTCTGTAGACCAGGCTAGCCTTGATCTCAGAGATCCGCCGGCCTCTGCCTCCCCAAGTGCTGGGATTAAAGGTATGCGCCACCACCACCCAGCAACCAGATGGCCTCTTCTGTCATGAGACAAATGAGTTCTCAGCCAGCCTTTCCTGGTAGGGTATCTGGTAGGACACAGTGAGCCCCTGAAGTGCCCCCTGGGTTGCATCACACAACAGCAGTCTTCACTGCTGAAGGAGTCCTGTGTCAAGGTGTGTGCTGGGTGTCTAGGCGTAAATTCAGCTGCCACATTTAGAATACCCAGAGAAAATGATACCTTGTCAGTCCAAGTTAGCACAAATTAATATCAGCTTCACAACTACCAACAAGCTTTGCTAGGAGGAGCCAGACCAAGGTTCATTATAGTGAAGAGAGACACAAGGCAAAATCAGCTGAGGGAGAAGGTTCCTGGGTAAAGCCTAGAAAACCAGGTGTGAATACTATTCCAGAATAGTCATACAGAACACAACTCATCCATCCAGTAGGTAGACAAGGAGTAGACCACACAGGGCAGCAGAGCTCAGAATCCAGGGTTGTCAGTGGAGGCAGGTTACAGAGCACCCTCTGCCCAGCAAGTACTACAACCCCAAAAGGAGAGGCATTTTCTACATAAAAATCACATTTTCTACATAAGGTAAATCCGCTCTCAAATTCAGGTTTTTAGATTGGGTCAGCACTTACACCAACCTCTCCTGCATGGATTTGAGCCCCTATGTGGACTCTGCTGTGTGCTGGACTACAGCCAGGCTCTTTCAGCTTCAGGGAAACAGGCCATTGGCAGTCAGCCATCTCCCTGTCTCCAGCAACTCATGTCTGTGCTTGTATACAGGATAAAACTGTGGCAGAACCAGTCAGCCGCCTACTGGAGAGCACACTCAGGAGCAGCCACCTCCCCAGCCAGATCGGAGCACTGCATGGCATCCTCTACGTGTTGGAGTGTGACCTCCTGGATGACACTGCAAAGCAGCTCATTCCAGTTGTTAGTGACTATCTGCTGTCCAACCTCAGAGGAATAGCTCAGTGAGTGGGGATGGCTGGGTGGGCTGCCAGCTTTGGTGTGGTCTTAACAGCAACAAAACCAAACAAAAAAGTCCTGTTTGACTTTCAAAGTATATGCTAGAACTGGTATGGTAGCACACACTTATAATCCCAGCATTTGAGAGAGGTTGAGGCAGGAAAATCA
Organism: Peromyscus nudipes; assembly: GCA_902168325.1. Taxonomy (NCBI): domain Eukaryota; kingdom Metazoa; phylum Chordata; class Mammalia; order Rodentia; family Cricetidae; genus Peromyscus; species Peromyscus nudipes. The sequence continues at coordinate 42,617 of CABHPH010130898.1, read as the reverse complement.
GCATAAGCTTGAAACCAGCCAGGGCTACAGATGAGATCCTGTTTCAAAAGCAATAACACAGTGTGTGCCAGGTCCTGGTAGGTGACAGGCAGGGAACCCAGGAGGGTAACCTTTTTTTTAGGGCACAAGTATATGTCAGAAGCTTTCTTGGATTTCTCTAGCAAGAAGAAAAGTCCTTCCTCGGCATCACTCTCCTATGGCACCTAGCACAGTGATGTGGACAGCAATCTTGTCTTCTCCACCAGACTTAGCCTCCTCTTTAGTTTCTGATCAGCCCCAGTTTCCTGTGAGGCCCTCTATTCCTGCTCCGATCTCTACCTCCCCCTAAAGATGCCTTACATGCTGGTCCTTTTGAAAACAAGTTGAGCCCATCACAGCTCTATTTTAGAAGCAGAGGAAGGTGCTGTGACCTGATGGAGCACACCTGGACGCTCAGAGTTTGGGACATGAGTTAGGGGTGAGAAGGGACTTGGAGAAAAAGCCAGCTGTTCTGTGACAGGATTGTTGATTGAGAAATGGAGAGTAAAGTTAAATGAAAGGTTTGGAGATGGTGAGGTCTTAGGCTGACAGACATAGCTGCTGTGAGGAGGCAGCATTCTGACAGGTGAGCAGAAGTACATTTCAGGAGCCTAATAGGCAGCGGCAAGTTGAGCTGGGACAGAGATAGCGGCTCGTAGGAAGGCAATTTCTTCCCTGTAGTCCTTGCTGAATAGTAGCTTCCATGTGTGCAAGGTAAGCAAACAGCCACCCATTGTCTTGAGATTCCAGATCCTGGCCTGGAGCAGATTTGGCAGATTACTTGAAAGCACAATCTGCTGAGGAATGAAGAGGGTATAGGGGACTGGGGCGGGTATGAGGAGCTTGCAGTGCCCAGTCAGATAATAAGACCTTGCTCAGTGCTTTGGGCAAAGGGTCCCATGTAACATACAGAAGCGGTGGCCTAGGAGTGACAGTGTCATTTGAACACATCTGAAAGGGTAGAAGGATGTGTGGCTCCTTTGTTTATGGTGGTATTGGTCTAACTCATATGCTAGCCAGGTCCCTACTGTTGCCACTGGCAACGGGTACAAACTGGAGATCCCATGAGGTAGAGTGTTACAAGTTGGCACATGCCACACGTGGAGCAAACAGACAACCTGAGGAAGCATCTTGAACATGAAGAATCTGCAGGAAGAGCGAAGTGGCCTATGATGAGGTACAGCATTGGGATGGCGTGCCAAGCTGAGACCAAGCAGCTCTGGAAACAGTGTAGTCACTAGGCCAACCAGGTGAAAAGGCCTGGAGAAGCTGGCATGGCCCAGGACTCTATACTCAATAGATGTGGATGGATATGCTTTAAAACTGTCCCCACTGCAGACAGCCAGGGCCTGCTGTATGTGACCGTATGATTACTGTCTCCCATTCTCAGCTGCGTGAACATTCACAGCCAGCAGCATGTGCTGGTGATGTGCGCTACTGCATTTTATCTGATGGAAAACTACCCTCTGGATGTGGGACCAGAATTTTCAGCATCTGTGATACAGGTGAGAGGGCTCTGGATGGGCTCTGTTGGACACAGGCAGGTTTCCTTGTGGACTGAACCAGTGGGTCATTGTGCTTTTGAGGAGGATAAGAACAAGCCTTTCTCCTTGTCTAGATGTGTGGAGTGATGCTGTCTGGAAGCGAGGAGTCCACCCCCTCCATCATTTACCACTGTGCCCTCCGGGGTCTGGAGCGTCTCCTACTGTCTGAGCAGCTCTCTCGGTTAGATACAGAATCTTTGGTCAAGCTAAGCGTGGACAGAGTGAATGTACAAAGCCCACACCGGGCCATGGCAGCCCTAGGCCTGATGCTCACCTGCATGTACACAGGTGAGCAAGTTGTAAGGGTCATAGACTCACCCAGTGCCACTGTGCCTGGCCTAGCTTCTAGGAAGTGAAACAGGAACATACTCAGGGACACAAGCTAGACCTCATGGTGTGGCAGCCTTAGTGTGGCCCTAAACCAGTCCTGTCACCTTTCCAGAAATTCTAGGGCCCGAGGCAGCTCACATGATACCACCATGTATAGGTATCAGAGCTGCCTCTGACCAATGCATCCCTGAGAGTTGTAAGAAAGTTGAGCTGGGTCCTACCTTGCTGGGGACTTTAATCACTTGCTTTTGAAGGATCTCTGCCTATCTGGTTAAGACCTATATGAGCCACTGACTGCTGATTTCAAGACTCTTGGGTTTCAATCCTATAGCCTTCTGAGTGTTTCTGTTTCAGGAAAAGAAAAGGCCAGTCCAGGCAGAGCCTCTGACCCCAGCCCTGCTACTCCTGACAGCGAGTCTGTGATCGTTGCTATGGAGCGGGTATCTGTTCTCTTTGATAGGTAAGAAATGTAGCACAACCCCACCTCTAACCTCAGTAGTCATTGACTATCCTAGAGCCAAAGCCAGAGCAGTTGCCTCTGTGTTTATTTGTTTATCCTCTTAATTTTTAAAATGCATCTTGTGGCCATTTTTCCAATGCATGTATATTCACAGAGTACCAGTTGTAGCCAGACTCAGGGACAGCTGGGCCCATGCCCACTACAGCCACGCCACTGCCCTCATGAATCCCACAGTCCACTGCTAAGGAAATAAACACTCCTGGGAGTGTGCCCAAGTGCTGTGCTAGGGCTCTGGCCACATGCACAGGAAGGCACCCTTGGTTGGGCAGAGACACTGCCAAGTGTCGGAGTCACTTGTGTGCTTCTCAGCTGAACACCACAGTTGTGTGTGCATTAGCGGGGTAGTTATAGGTCAGATCTCTTTCAGGACGTGGCTGAGGGCAAGTGTTGAATGTTGAGAGAAGACTCGACAGGAACATAGATAGGGGTCCTTGTTTGATGGAAAGAAAACTCCTGGTTGACAGTAGTGCTCTGATATTAGGACATGTAGCAGTGGAAAGTTCTTAGATCTGTAATGTCACCACCCCACCCGATTCCTGCTATTCCTTTACAGGGACCTTCCTGCAATCCTGCATTATTCTCCTCATTGTGGCAAAGATCACCCTGTGCTCAGATCAGTCAGGGCAGCAAAAGAAATGCTTGGGTGTCACCTTTGGCTTTTAAAGCTCATACCCTAATTGTGGTCTGAGCCCCACTTGGAGCATGCCTGTGGGTCAAGGGCCTCTGAGCCTCAGTCCATGTTGGCTCTGTGGGCAGGACTGAGAGACCAGGAACCAGGGTGAAACTCAGATCAGCTCCCCTTCTTACAGGATCCGCAAAGGGTTTCCCTGTGAAGCCAGGGTTGTGGCAAGGATCCTGCCTCAGTTCCTCGACGACTTCTTCCCACCTCAGGATGTCATGAACAAAGTCATTGGAGAGTTTCTGTCCAACCAGCAGCCATACCCACAGTTCATGGCCACTGTAGTATACAAGGTGAGGGTGTCCATGTATGGGACAAGACAGAGCAGGGGGACGAAGGTGGAACCAATCCCACACTTCTGGGAGGCCTGTCATCGGGGCTAGATTCAGCCTGTGAGATGGGTGGCAGCTGTGACCCGGTCCCCCAACCCCACCCCACAGCCTGTGCTCAGGACTCTCTCCTCCCCAGGTTTTTCAGACTCTGCACAGTGCTGGGCAGTCATCCATGGTTAGGGACTGGGTCATGCTGTCCCTGTCCAACTTCACACAAAGAACTCCAGTTGCCATGGCCATGTGGAGCCTCTCCTGCTTCCTTGTCAGCGCATCCACCAGCCCATGGGTTTCAGCGATGTATCCTTCTGTGGGTCTTTGGCCATAGTTCAGTCTCCACCAGCCCTTCCTTATTCTCTTAGCATCAGGTTTCATTGAATGTTTTGAAACTGAACTCTACAGAACCCCACAGGTAGCAAGGTTATGCTTACCCTTCCCCAAATATTGGTGCAGTGAGGACCAGCCTCCAGCAGCTCAGGGTCTGAGGGAGAGACTACAGAGTTGGTGGACTATCAGTTAGCTTGACTTTTCTATCTGAGGTAGTGAAATTTAATTCTCTAGGCCAACAAGGGGGCTAAACTTAACTCTCTGAGGCCGGAAAAAACACATTCTTAGGGTCTTTCTCTGTTCTCTCTCTTATCTCTTTTCTTCATTTTTCCTTTACAGCTTATATATCCCAACAAAATGTTTGGGCTATATAAAAGTTACAATGTAGTTACACTCTATTTTTCAAGTGAATGATTATAATGAATACAGGTAAAAAAAAAACAAAACAAAAAAACAGGTTTCCCATTACCCTTACATGATTAAACAAATCATCCCGAGAATCCATACATTCACATCTAAGTAACATGTTATAGATTAACAGAGTGTGAGCAAGCAGGGCATTTTGCTAGCAGGCTGCATTTTGTGGTTTCAAAGAAAGGATCAATCACTTTATTACTTATCTCAAAAAGTAATCTTATAAGGAATCTTGAAAGAATTACAAACCTAAACTTTTATATATGAAAAACAATCAGTCATACCTATTCAGGGTGCATACCCACTCATCATCATTTTTTTAATATCAGGAAACTGAGCGTAGAAATGGGCCCCAGGAATTAATCATCTTTGATCATCAACCAATCCTAGCAAGAAAGACACGTCAGCTAATAATAATTGGGCTGCTTTGTTCTTGTTCCCTGACCTTAATGAGTCCCTCGCCCAGGTTTGTGCCTTTCTAAAACTTTAGATTGTTTCCTTGGATTTTTCACCTCAAAGCTATTCACAAAAACATCTCAATCTAACCTTAAGTCATTTCCAAAGCTTTGTTTCAGCTATGATGCACTCTGAAACCTGTGAATACATCTCCCAACATTAAGATTAAGAGTTTGAGCTAGCTGGGCTACTGGGACTCAATTGTTTTTCTTAATCATTAACCTAAGCCACAGTCTATATGGCTCCTCAACAGAAACTCATGTGTTCTAGTTGTGTGACACTTCCTTGTTTTGTTTTTTATCCTCTGCAGCCTCTGCTTTATCAGAGGCAAGGGGACAACATTTTATCCTACCTTTACCTATGTTAACTTTTCCACTAAACTAACCTCTATCATAATCCCTTGCTATGTTTATTAAAAACCTTCAATGATCAAAATTCTATTTAAACTGACACTATTATTGTATAAAATCATTGCTTCCGTTAAACAGTACAGCTTAGGAGGAAATCACCTTCATAATACTCCACAGGTAAAAGTGCCTAATAGAACAGGATATTTCCAAGACTACATTAAGGGCTGTGGGGATCTCCCCATGCCCATTCACATCATGCCAGATACCAAAGAAAAATGGCAGTGGCAAACATGCAAAGACAAAGCAGGAGCAAGAGACATTCTGGGGTGAGGCTCTCAGGGCCTTGCTTATCTGAGATTCACGAATTGGAGCTTTGCTTCCTGGTGGGCCACTTGCTGCTCCTCTGACAGGGTCACCGGCACCTAAAGGTATACAACTTGGACAGGGACACAAAACAGAAGGTGTGGCCATTTGCCAGTGGGGGCTGCCCAGTGGTGGGTTTGTGGTAGGAGGGCCACTGCTGAAGGCTAGGAGGGGAGCACAGGGGGAGGCAGGGCAGCTCAGGCCAGCCGCTGGCCCTGTGGCATGCTCTATCCCCCTGAGCTTTTCTCGGGGCTGCTTCTCATTAGCTCTCATCTTTATGCCGTGGTCACCCTTCTGGGGAAAGTCATAAATAAAGCTGTAGTTCCCGCCCCAACACTGCTGCCAGGAGTTCCTCTTTTGGCAACCTCCCCCTCAGTAGACCACGAGAGCTACTGAGCAGCAAAATTGTCTTGGTGGTGACAGCACAGCCTCATCCCAAGTGCTGGGCAAGCCTTGAGGCAGGGTGCTCGTTCTACCCTCCCTGCACTGGAGCAGTGTGAGCAGGAACACCAGCCACTAGCACTGTGGGGAGCCCAGCGCAGGTAAGTGCTGCTGCACAGAGCACTGGGAACCAGCACCCTCTCCGCACTGCACTGCCGGGCTCCCACTTTCTGGGCCTCTCTACCTTCCCACCCATGCCCTCCTGGGCAGATAGACTGCAGCTGGGAGAGGGTTGCAAGCAGCAGCTGCTACTGATGTGCCTAGGCTGCCCTCTGTTCTGGTTGCCCTCGATCCTCCCTGGGCCTGTTGCTGGACATAGTTAGGAAGGGATCGTCTTGGGGAGGCTGTCTTCCTACCCTTGCTCTTGTTCCCCCTTAACTCTTCTGCCAGCCTTCCACACGTCATCAGCAGGATGGGCAAACTGGAGCAGGTGGATGTGAACCTTTTCTGCCTGGTTGCCACAGACTTCTACAGACACCAGATAGAGGAGGAATTCGACCGCAGGGCTTTCCAGTCTGTGTTTGAGGTGGTGGCGGCACCAGGAAGTCCGTACCACCGGCTGCTCGCTTGTTTGCGGAATGTCCACAAGGTCACCACCTGCTGAGTAGTACCTGTGGTACTCGAGGCTGAGAGGAGGCGGCTGCTGGGGCCAGAGCCTCCAGGAGCCTGTGCCAAGCTTCTGCTGGGCTGCCTTGGTCACGCAGGCTTCCACTTGTGTCAAGTGCACAGCCAGGCAATGGCAGGAGTGCTTTGCATTGTGGGCTATGCAGGGAACATGCACTGTGTTGGGGTTGAGCCTGAGTCCTGGGTCCTGACCTCGCTGCAGCTGGTGGCAGTGCTAGGTTGACCAGGCGTTCGTCTTTTTCCTCATGTCCCCGCCATAGTCGCCAGGTTGCAGCTGCCCGGTGTGTGGAGCACAAGTTCTAGCTCTTGCCAGATGGTTCTGAACCCTCCTGTCCCACTGGGCTGGGGAGCGCCCACCTGAATTTCCCCAGCAGGGTGTACCTGCCACACCAGTGTCTGGACACAAAATGAGTGGGGCGGGGGCTGGGAACTGGGCTGCCAGGTGTCCAGCATCATTTTCCCTTTCTCTGTTTTCTTCTCAGGAGTTAAAATTTAATTATATCAGTAAAGAAATTAATTTTAATGTAACTTTTTATGCCCGTGTAAAGTGTGTGACTTGCAAGGCCTGTGCTGCATGTGATATAGTTTGTGGAAGTGGATGGACCTTCTGGCCACTGCTCCCTATCCTGTAGCTACTCAGTCTAGTCAGTCAGGTCCCTTGTGTAGCCCAACACCTGATGGCACTTGCACCTCACACATCTCCCTTTTCTTATGCATCACATTTAACCAGCACAGAGAGAGGTGTTCATGTCAACTGCCCTGAGAATCCTACCTATGGCCCAGCTGAGGGGCCTTGGAGAGCTGCTTTCCACTGTTGTGGTTGTACAAGGCTTGCCTTGATGCAGCACCCCCTCCTCAGGCATGACTGTCAAGCTGTCTACTCAACAGTGACAGTGCAGTCTCCTAGTCCCTCAGCCTAGCCAGAAACAGCCTCTGTTGCACCCAAAGAGGTTACCCCAATAACCTCATCCCTGGGCTGTAGCCTGTCCGGGAACCGACTAGCCATAGTGGATGCTGTCCCTTTGTATCTTCTGCATGTCGGGGACCTGAGGAGTGCTGGTCTGATAACCCCAAAGGTGTCTCTGAGCAGTGATTTGTTAGTTTGTCTCAGTTTCTCTTGGTCAAGGGAAAGCTTGGTATCCTAGCAACTGTTAAGAATGGACCCAGCGTGCCCCCCCCCCTTTTTTTTTTTGCCCCTTCCCATCTTGTCTTCTGTCAGCCCGGGAGAGTATAGACCTGTGCGTATCAGAGCCCAGGAAGGGTTCAGCCTGACAAGATGAGGACCGGAGGGAAGGTTCAGTATCAGGTCAGACTGTGGCCTGGGGACAGCCTCCCATACTTGTTAGAGCTGCCTCTTCTTCCCAAGGCCCAGGCCCAGAGTAGCCAGGTCATGTTAATGAAAATGAGCCCTGGACATGAGCTGCCCTCATTTCCTGGCTTGGTTTGGGAGCTCTGTTTGGCTATATGACAGGGTAGGTTCTCTGCTGCTCAGCTAAGTCATGTCCGTGTAGAGTGGGGAAAGAGGTCACTTGGAGCTGTCTTTAGGCTACACAGGAGCAAAGAGCTTGTAGCCTATTGGATTAATTAACTGTGCTTCAGTCCACGGAGTGCTGCCTTGAGACCTTGGGCTCCCTCTGTCTTCGCATCATGACACTTGAAAGGCAGCTGCCGTGCAAGGCTCCTACTATCCACAGGGCATGGGGAGCCTCACGCCTGGTCTGGTTCTTTTTCTGTCTGCCCTGGCAGAGGCCACCCCAAGCCACCCCAGACCATCCTGGTGTCATGGAAGCATGAACAGTGGATGTGGATCAGATCTTTCAAGAGGGAAGCTACTGAATTTTAATGAAAGAAAGTCACCAGTGCCCCTTTGCTGATTTAGGGCTCCCACTTCTTACCCTAGACTTTCCCACTAGAAGTGCTTGGGGGCCACATGGAAGTTAATGGATTGCTGTTGCCACACCCCCAGGTTGGCCCAACAGCTCTGAGATGGCCATGTTGCAGTCCTGATTACTGCTTACGGTAGACATTTATAAGAAAAAATGAGCCAGGCGTTGGTGGCGCACGCCTTTAATCCCAGCACTCGGGAGGCAGAGGCAGGCGGATCTCTGTGAGTTCGAGGCCAGCCTGGGCTACCAAGTGAGCTCCAGGAAAGGCGCAAAGCTACACAGAGAAACCCTGTCTCGAAAAACCAAAAAAAAAAAAGAAAGAAAGAAAAAATGAACGTAAAATCTGGAGCCATTCCCCTGGGGATTCATATCAGTGAGTTCAACCTGGAGTTCAGTTGGTCTCTTGTTCACAGTACGATCAGAAACAGTTCTTAATATGAGGCTAGAACAGTCTCTGCCACAAAGCTGGTCTCTTCTGATGGGCGCCACAGCCTAGAGATACACCCAGGCCCAGGCAGGCATGCATTTGTGTGTATGTATACCCAGAGTTGTATTTGTGTACACACATACATGCACACACTTCTCAAGACAAATGTAAGATGCCTGACCATTCTTCCTGAAAGCTGCCTTTTTTGGACCCGCCACATACAGTCAGCTCTGTGACTCTAGCATCTGAGGATGGGACTCAATTTAAAATTAAAAAAAAAAAAAAGGCCATAGCTCATTAAAGGCCCACTGGAGATATTGCCCCACCTGACCAACTGCAGGAGGGACCAAGACTTTTTATCAAATTCCTCAAAGTTTATGGACTTCCAAACTTTATTTTAAAACATTATTTTGATTGTGGGATTTTGGGGGCAAGAGGTGGGATGTTGTTTTCCTGCTGGTACTGTCAGGAAAGATTTTAATGAAACCAGGGTAGAACTATTTGGCAATGCACTTCAGCATGTTTCTTCTCCAAAATGTGCCTCCTTCCCACTGCTGGCCGCCCCCTTGACATGTAGGTGACTTTGCAACTGCCAAGTGCCCTTTATTATTCTCTCATTTTTGTCTGCACATGTACCCTTCAAGAGGGAAGAGTTAGAGTGGACCCACCTCCAGCCCTGTGGAATGTAGTGCCAGAGAAGGCGGCACTAACCCTGATAGGCCCCTCCCCTGACAAGAAGCACCTTGGGAATGAGGCAGCTCTGCTTTCTGCCCGTGGGGTGGGTCTTACACAGCAATAGCGTGGCTCACAGCCTCCCTCTGTGGGGCTGCAGATGTAGTCTCTTCTTGCCTCCTGTGAGCCTCCTTCCCCACACAGTCTCACCTGGGTTTACACCCTCCTTCCATCAACACAGCACTAAGGTCATAGCTGCTGCCAGGGCAAGCAGGAAGCTGTCTTCTGGGGGTTGGTATATGGGAGCAGAAGACACTAAGAGCTGCTGAGGCTGGGTGTGGAGCTCAGGATTGTCACAGGTTGGAAGAGAACTGTTCCTCCATGGGTCTGGAGCTTCCAGGAAAGAAGAACCCACACTGAGCAGTGTGACAACTAAAGATGATCTGAAGGTTCAGGGCGACTCCTCTGTGGGCTTGTCATGCTTTAGTGCCATCAAAGGAACTGCTTCCCTCAGTGTTTCTGGAAACACCCTCTGCCACAAGTTGGGTGTAAGGTGATGGTGGCAGAGACCTATCTGCAGAGGTTTGGCTGCGTTCTAGGGGCTCCTGTGTGTCACAGGCTCCACTGGGAAGGAGGGCTGTGATGGGTGTGCCCCGGAGCCCAGCCCAGACCTGGCTGTCCACTTCCAAGAGGAAGGACTGACATGAAATGTATATTTAAAAGTTTTAAATTGCAGATATTGTACATTTGAATTAAAGAAGCAATTAAACTACCCATTGTTACTGTCTGAGGCTTGTTTTACTTCTAAGAATCTCCTTTCTAGCATTTGAGGAAAGCATCCTGCTCATCTCCAGTGGGCAAGTATACCACTCAGCAAGCCACCTTGACACTATAAAGGTCGGGCAACACTAGGTATGGAATGAGCCTAGGTGCCTGGAGTTGGGACCAGGCCTAGGGGTATTCACATACCCTACTGAAGTGGTCTTCCTGTCTGGGAGATACGGTGTGCCAAGTTCTGATTGTTATTGGCATTTTAAGCCATTGTGCAAGGTCTTAGATACTATTTCAGCTTCCACACATTGCTCCAGAGTACTAGAGAGGTGGTAAGGCTCCATCCTCACATAGGACACACAGTTTGGCTTTGGAGTCTGTATAGTCTCCAACCCTTCTTCCTTTCTGGTCGTACTCCTGGTCCAGGTGGAACCCCTCTACCCCCCTCAGCACAACTGGTCTTCACACCTTTGTCCTAGGCTGGCTGCTGGCTGCAATGCCTACCGTATCCTGTGTAGCTTGCAAATCCTTTTGCCTTGTCTAAAGCGTCCGTCTTACCAGGTCCCTTCCCTTGTATCTGGGCTGAGCCTGAAGTGCAGGCATTCTATTTACCAGCCTGCAGGGAAAGGGGCTGTTTGTTAAACACTTTCTGAAGGCCCGTCAAGTTCCAGTTAAGAGGCAGTTGTCTACTTGGTCCCTCAGCCTACCAGACACTGAAGTCAGTGGCAGAATCGCTCTCAGAGCCTTAGTAACTCAATCATTTGATGGTGTGGGTGTTGCTTCAACTCCCTGAGTCTGGCTCGGCAGCCCTCTGAGACTATGGTGACCTTGCCCTTAATTGAGTTTTGGTCACACAGGCATAGGTGGTATTTTCAGAAAGGATGAGGTAAGCCTCTCTGGGATGTCTGCAGCATGTTATTTCTTCGAGCCACCACAGCAGAACACCCCTCACCAGAGCAAGTCTTGCCCTCCCCCCTTTGCCTGGGGAATATAGGAGCACAAGACTTGAGGTCCCCCCTCTGCCTTTCATTGTGGTTGGTGTTTGTTTACAACTTTCCCAAAAACATTCTGAAGGAGTTTCTTGAAGAAGGAGCCTAATGCTGTGTTGGATGAGGAAGCCAGGGTGAGTATGTGTACCATGGAGTAGGTTCCAGGTTCTCTGGAGCTACACTGGGGCTTCCTAGGGCGTGGGCCTTTCCTCCACAGGAGGTTATATAACTCGACCAAATCTGGAAGACCCACTTAGGCAGCCCAGGGAAGGCTCATGGGCAGATGTGGACCCAACACTGGAGAATCCCAGACCTTCCTGGAATCTACATACATCCTTGGCTCTGAAGCCTGAGTCTCAGCTCCCTAAGTGTCTCCCTCCGTGTCATGGTCCTGGAGGGGATGCCTGCTTCACTTTAAGCTGGGAGTGGGCATTTGGGGTATGGTTGGAGAGGGGAGGGCTGTACACAAAGACAGTGAGTCAAATCTGGACTCCTCGATGCTACATAATGGCAATGTTCAGTATTGCAATCTAGGTACCTAGCTAGGCTTCTATCCCAGGAATTGCTGGCACAGGCCAGTTCTAAGGTACGTCAGAACTCCTCTTACTACCCACCACTGAGATAGGCCACATGTCACTTGGCTCCCAGAGCAGTCCAGGCTCTTTAGTGCCCCAAGACTTCCCAGACGACCTCTCAGTCAAGGCTGCACTTGAGCACTGCCACATACATGTGTACACATTTCATATACTTCCAGGCCTTTGTCAGATCTTCAACCCCTACATTCTTCCCACCAGTACAGGCTGTTCACAGCCCCTTGCTTTGAAAAGTGTCCTGGCATCCCACCATAGCTGCCCACTTTCTGCTCTGGCCTCTATTTGTATCAGCTGACCTTGGCTGCCATCACCCTAGTTGAGCCTGCTTTCCTACAGCCTGAATAGTTCCAATAAATACAAGTCTCAGGTTAGCCCCAGACTCGTTATTTAGAGGGGAAACAGACCCAGAGAGCCTCAGTAGGTCTCACCAGCTCACAGCAGGCCAGTCTTGACCCCATTGTGCCTGGCCTCTAAGGGACACTTGCTAAAGCTGACCTGCCCCCTTTCCCTTCAGGTGCTACTGGGGGCCTAGTCCTCAGCCTTCTGCCTACTCATCCCGTGACACCTGAGGGTCCTAGCAGGCCATGCAGCTGTGCCAAGGTATGGAACTCTGTAGCCATATGGCTGTAGGACCGTGAGTAATGGCAGTAAAATCCATTAGCCAACAGCTAGCTCCTGACCAGGCTTTGAACTCTCCAGAGGCTCTAAGGAGGTTTGTGGGAGGGGCTAGGAGATGGAATATGGGGACCCTATGACCTCCCCATATCCCTAAAGAGTTTATGGCTCTTTGGCCAGCAATTTGCTAGCTTCTGTTATTCTAGTACAGGGATAAAGAAACTGAGCCTGGAGTCCATTGCTAAGGTCACACAGAGTCAGAGCTAGATTCAAAATCTAGCATCTTGAAACTGGGTGTGGTGGCACACATGTTTAATCCCAGTACTCAGGAGGCAGAGACAGGTAAATTCAAGGCCAGCCTGATATATAGAATTCTTGGGCCCCAGTTCATGCTTGCCTGTCTTTCCCTGTTTGCTAGAGGTGCTGTATGTGGAAAGGCAATAGGGCAGGTACCTAGTTGCTCCACCCCACAAGGATCAATCTTTTGATCCTAAAGAACGGGGGCTTCCTGAAGGAGGCACTTTCTAGGTACTCTATACTGCTGAGAGCTCTGAGAACCAGACTCAGTTCCTACACTCAGCACTAGGGGGCAGCAGTAAACCAGCTGGCCCGTAGTGTGTCTGACAGGACTAATATCTGACTCTGACAATGAGCATACAGTGAGTCCAGACCTTCTGAGGACCCCTTTAGGAGAAATAGAACAGTGATGGGTATCTGCAAACAAACCTAGGGGTGTCTGTAAAGCTCTGCAGTAGGAAGTTGACTTAGGTGACTCCCAGGGTCGAGAGAGGAAGGGGTTCAGCCAGTATGCTGTAGCTTTAGCAAGGCCGGGCACTGACCTGAACCTATGAAGTGATACAGCAGGACTTCCAGGGGCTGCCTCTCTTTCCCTTCCACTTTAAATTCTGGACCAGAGCTCAGGTCACTCCCCCACCACCTGACAAAGTCCTAACTGTGCTCCTTACAATGGACACAGGAAGCCCAGAGACACTGTTTTCTCCTGGCTGAGCTCTTCCTGCCTTTGATCTGTCAGGGAACAGACTGATAGACTCTCTTCCTCTGCTGACCAGAGAGTTTGAGCCTAGTTGCTTAGGAACCAGGCTAGACCCTGTGTCTACCACAAGCTTGTGCAGCTGAGGGCCTTAGGTTCCATGGAGTCACATTTGGTTCTCACCTCCCAGATGTTAGATGTTGGTGCCCTGTGATGGCCTTCCCTCTGCAGACTCCACATCTTCCACTCCTGCTTTCCTGCTGGTTCCTCGGCCTGAGGTCCCTGCCTAGCACCGTGGGCTTATTAATCTCCCACCTTGATATTTTTTGCCTGTCTCCACCCCAGCATTGCTATATTTCTTGGGGACTAGCCCCAGACTGTGCCCTGCCTCAGGCCATTGAAGTTGCCCTCTGGCCGCTGCCAATTTTCCCTGTTGGGCCTCCTCATCTCAGCTCAGTTAGCCTCTTCCCTCAGTGCTATGCTCCTGCATCCACCCGTGGTGAAGGTCAGTGTCTGTGCCCTTCTGGCCTGCATGGCTAAGCAAGGCCTAGTTATAACTAGCCTGCCTTCCCAACACCCACACAACCTGAGACCCAGGGTGTTTGGTGAGTGGAGCAAGAGTAGCCAAGAGTCAATGATGATGAGGCAGGGCCTCATGAGGCCCAACCTCAGTAAAGCTTGACAGGCCTCTGAGAGAGAGTGACCTCTCAGCAAGGACCCCACCACACCAACAATCATCAATGTAGCATTGGGGCCTCCATCTCCCTTGTGACCCTGCATCTTGGGTCTCAGCACACTGCCCATCTTGGGCCTCCTCAGACTCTGGCCTATATGAAACAGGTAGGGCTGAGGTGGGGACTGCCTGGGTCCCCCATGCAGAAGCCTTTCAGGCACAGCTGAAGCAAGCCTCCTCTGAGGCCTAGAGGGCCAGCAGGGTGGGAGGAGGGCTGGGAGCCACAGTGGGTTTGGGCACAGCCTCTCACTGCAATATTGATGGCCCGTCAGTGCAGCCCTGATTCCTGTGCTTTCAGTTAAAAGGTTTCTGTTGTTGTAGCTTATGCAGTTGCTCTGTTGCTATGGAAACATGACATCAAAATGACGTTTCCCGTTTAAAAGCTTTTAACTAAATTCCTGCCTGTCAGATGTAGGCCCCATTTTGAGCGTGGAGCTGCCTCGAGCGAGCGAGCGAGTGAACGAGTGCACTGCCTCTCGCCCATGGTGCGCTGGCCAGGCCTGAGGCCCTGCCTGAGTGCCATCCTTAACCCTGCAGGTGCCTCCAGCATGGCAGCAGCCGAAGTGCCCGGCTACCTTGTGTCTCCTCAGACAGAGAAGCATCGGCGGGCCCGCAACTGGACAGATGCAGAGATGCGTGGCCTCATGCTGGTCTGGGAGGAGTTCTTCGATGAGCTCAAGCAGACCAAGCGCAATGCCAAGGTGTACGAGAAGATGGCCAGCAAGCTCTTCGAGATGACTGGGGAGCGCCGGCTAGGCGAGGAGATCAAGATCAAAATCACCAACATGACCTTTCAGTACAGGTGGGCACGCAGGACGGTTCTGGGAGGGTCCAGCCAGGCTGCTCTACTCTTGGCCACTCTGTGGTCTAGGCAGGGAGGGTGTGTGTGTGGCCTGGGATGGATGGTCCACCTGTAGGTTAGAGCCCCACTGGGCAAGATGGCCTTCTAAAACCATTTATGTAGCCTCCCGTTGGGAAGATGGGGAAACTGAGGTCCAGAAGCAGAAAACTGGTCCTGAACTCTCAAGTAGCAAGGCTGGGAATGTCTTCCACTCATCTTCCTGGGACCAGGACTGGAGCTGCAGCATCATGAGGATGGTTCTAAGGTTGGCATTAGACCTGCCTCCTGCCTGCCATGATGCCTCAGAGGTGTGTGTCACACAGGCAGGAGCAGGCAGGCCTCGCTTCCTGAACTGGGACTCCAGGGTACCAGTTGGTCTAGCTTCTGCCTGCCTGTCACAGCCCCTAAGTTGGACAGGGTATGGGCGTTCCTGTTTCATGACAGGAAACTGAAGCTGTCGTGAAAAGGAGGCTTGACTCCCAGGCCTGGCTCATCTTGATGTCCTGGGACTTTGAGTGAGCCGTGTGCCAAGGGCCAGCCTCAGGGTTGGAGAGAGGGGTGTTTGGGGGCTGCCCAGACAGCACGAAACTCTGCCCTGGGAACTCCCCATCTGGGTCCCTGACTCGGCTGCGTCTCAGTTTGACTGTCCTAGCGTGCAGCTGAAAGAGAGCCTTGAGGGAACTGACGCTAAGGCCTGGAACATCTCTGGCATCCAGGAGGGAACCGCTGTGGTGGGCCTGACTGATCTGGAAAGAGCCAAAGGCAGGGCAGGGATCATGGATGAGGCGCAGATTGTGGACTTTGGAGGCATTGAGAAAGTAGTGGGTGGGACGAAGGTCATGGTATAAAGTGAAGGTCATGTGCATGAGGCTCTTAGGAGGCGGAGGTGTAGGAGTTGGAGACTATCGAAAGAGGACAGTTGTTAAGAGTTCTTCCCCCAAAGACAGACTAGACAGGCTGGGCCTAGAAGCCTGTCCAGATGGAGGTGCTATCCCAGGGGGCTCACAAACATGCTAGTAGTTGATCTGGTGAGTTGGGCAGATGAGGAGGCTGGTGCAGACCTTGCCATGCAAGCGTATCTGTGAGGTGCTCAGCCAGACTCCATGGAAGAGGGGTACCCGCATGGGTGAAGAGATGCCTCAAGAAAGAAAAGGGAACCCTGCCTGGCCCATGAACCCTGTGCCCTGGGAGACACAGAGGCCCAACAAGACCTTGGACAGACCATGAAGCCCAGAAGCTCCATTTCTAACTGCTGATTTGACTTCTAAGGGCCGTGGAAGAAGTGGGAAGGGTCTCAAGCCTGGCCTGTCCATGGCTCATTTCTGATCCCCAGTGCTGACCCCAGCAGAGCCTGCAAGCCAAGACCCACAGCTCTAACAGCTGCTTAGGCCTCCTGGCATCAGTCATTTAGTGTAACTGATATTAAATGTAAGCCTGTCTCATGAAGAGAGAGCTGAGAGGCCAGTCTAGTGCCCACATGAGTAGACATGAACACATGAAGAGGATAGCAGCCATGGCCTGGCTTACTCACCCCCGTACCTAGTCCAGTTCTGGGTGAAGAAGGAGTTTCTGGGGGAGCTGGAGAGCACTACTGGCTGTTTCCTTAGCCTTCCTCTCTTTGACTGGGTGGTGCATAGTGTCTAACTGGGTTATTCATTATTTATCTTGAAAGCCTCCCTTGGAGTCCTAGGGGAGGGATTCTGTCTCCACTCCTAGAGGTGGTTGTGAGCCAAGGAGACCCGGGAGATGAGGATGCCTGGGAGCGACAGCCACTGCAGTCTGGAGTAGGAGGCATAGCCCTTCAGTTTATGAAGCACATGCAGACCGTGGCTCCTCAGGGCTGACCAGTTCTTTATCCATCCGTTCCTAACCCCTCACAGCAGAGTCTTGTCTTACTTTTTTCCAGGAGCTGTTTATGTATTAAGGTTTTAGCTTAAAGGAAATCTGGACAGGTAGCTTAGCCAGGTTTCATGCGACGTGATTTGTTGGAGTACCACGTGAAGCCCCCTCCCTAGAGACAGGCTTTCCCTAATTCTCCAAGGAGTGGAGCTTAGTGGAGCAGAGAAAACTAGAGAGGGAGTTCTCTGGAAAGGAGGAGCCTGGGTAGAAGGTGACGTGGTACCAGTGGTAAGAAACTTCTCTTGCCCTGGGCCCCCAGGTGGCTTGATGGTCCCCTGCTGTTCATCCAGAGCACTCTGGGCCCTGTCCTGCGTGACCTGTCTCTGCTCTCTAATGCTGTCACACCATGTGGTGGAGCCCCCCAGGCCCTTGATGCTGTTCCCCAAAGCCAGCCTCTGCTGTGGCTGACTATAGCCTGTCCTGAGAAGCAGCCCCCGTCATTGGCTATGCCTGTGTTGGGGGCTCATTCAGCCAGCACTCTATCCTCAGGGACCAGTGAGACCAGGGTCAGCCCTAGCAGAGAACCCCATATGGGCCCAAGGTGGCCCTGAGGGCTGTAATGTTCCTGCCCACCCTGTCTGTAGCCTCTTTCTATGCGGACCAGAACTATCCAGCTAGCCTGTGTCCTGTCTCCACAGTCCTCCCTTCCCAGGGGGTGGCTGAGGACAGGGATGTGACAGTCCTCTCAGTGAGACAGGACCCATCCATGGGAGAAGATAGGGCATAGGGTCTTGAGGGCATTGGCCACAGCGGTCAGACCTTCGGCTTTGACACTAGCAGAGAGGGGATGTCAGGCAGTGTGAGAGAGCACTGGCCACCCAGCCCCACAGTCTCTGGGCGGGCTGTGGGTTTGAGAGCTAGCTCAGGCTTAGCTCAGGGGTGGAATGGTAGAAGCATTTCAGTGGTACGGCCTAACATACCTTCCTGGTAGGTTCAGCTGAGGACGATATTGGAGCCTGGCCTCCTGTTTACCAGATGTTATTTATATAAAACCTTCCCTTTAGCTCTGTGGAGGGCTTACTTTTCCATCCCCATTTTACCAATGTAAAACATGAAGGCTCAGAGAGGTTAACGAACCTGTCCAAGATCACACTGTGTGTGCAAGATACAGGCGCAGAGCTGTGAGTGTTGTTCTCCTGTGGCCTGCGGTTACCTCTCCTGGCGGCAGCTTTGTAGAATACACCTGCTGCATGGCAATTTCTTCTATGTTGGTATCTCATACACAGTCTCATCACTGCAGGTTAATTTATATAAAAAGCAACTCAGTTCATTGCAGTGAGTTTAGAATCCTCAGAAGAGCAGAGACTACAGGAACCAGCCTCAAGCTCCGAGCACCTATGGGTGCCCTTGCTCATGCTTGGGTTTCCATTCTGACACCCAAAGGCTGTGCAGGACCCAGCGCCTCTCTACCTTCTGTCCAGTGTCACGGGGCCCTAGAGCCTGGCTGATTTTGCCAAGGAAGCCAGTGCTGGCTGAAAGTGGCTCCCGCCTATGTCAGCATGACTCCCTCTGGGGACCTAAACCCCCCTCGAGTGCCTGCCACTCTGCCCAGGGGCCAGGCAGGACAGGCTGCACCTGCTGTTTCTCACCTTGGCTCTTGTGTCTCTCGTTTCAGGAAATTAAAATGCATGACAGATAGCGAGTCCGCCCCACCGGACTGGCCCTATTACCTAGCCATTGATAGGATTCTGGCCAAGGTCCCCGAGTCCTGTGAGGGCAAACTGCCGGATGGCCAGCAGCCGGGGCCCTCCACGTCCCAGACCGAGGCGTCCATGTCACCGTCCGCTAAGTCCACCCCTCTGTACTTACCGTATACCCAGTGCTCCTACGAAGGCCGCTTCCAGGACGATCGCTCCGACAGCTCCTCCAGCTTACTGTCCCTTAAGTTCAGGTAGTGTGTGTTTGCTCTTCCCCTCCTGACCCAGCACTGCCTTGCCACCTCCCTCCCGTGCCCCATCCCCCAATGGGGCCAAGGCTCCAGTGCTTGGAGCTAGGGGCTGGCGGTGGCTCAGTGGTATGCTGTGGTGTCCTCTGCCCTGACTGGTTGCACGGGCGATAGCTGTGTGCCTTGTCCAGGGCCAGGTCAGCCTCAGGGCAGCAAGAGTTTTAGTGCCAGTGGACAGGTGGGGCTTGTCCAAGGCTCCATCACCTCTTACCTGCATGGAAAGTTCTTTGACCTCTCTGACCTCTGTCTCCCACCATAAAATGGGGATAAATCAGTACTCCTCAAGGAGAAAAGACACAGGGCCAGGCGCCAAGCATGCCCTCCCTGCCTGCCAAGCCCCAACATGGGCCCCACCTCAGTAACAGGTCCTCTTAACATGGAGATATAGGTCTGCACCTCCTGAGCAGTGAGTGGGCCATATGTTATCTGTCTTCTCTGTCATTACACTCTAGGCCTATATTAGCCACATGCCTGTGCCTGCAAGATACTCATAGAGCCTCTGAGAGTTGGGGGGCAAGGGGGAGACACCCTGTGGTGTTGGACTGTGGAGTCCAGAGCAGACACTTCTGAGGAGGAGATATTTAGGATGGGTTTGCAAGATAAAAGAGGAGTCAGGCAGTTAAAGAAACTAGGAAATGTGACTTTGAGTTATGGGCCTTCAAGCCTGTCTCACAGCAGGTAGGGTAGGGAAGGTGTCTCCATGGCGGTCTCTGAACCTAATGTCCCTAGGGTGGGAAACATCTGCTAAATTCACCCAGAAAGCCCTTCCCCAGAGGGAATTTCTCACTGAAGGGCCCAGACAAAATCTGTCTTTACTAGAACCAGGCCAAACGAGCAGAGAAGCCTGAGATTTATGGCCAATTGTTCCCATGGCTTACCAAGCCCAATTCCCAGGCACAGCTGCCTGGGGCTTTGTCCCCAAGACTGGCTGATCACCCACTCTGCTCAGAACACAGAGCACAGGCCAGGCACTGGCAGCTTCCAGAATAGGCCTTGGGGTCTGGTAGGCATTGACAACTCCCTGCTGTCCAGCAAGGGCTTTTAGACTATCAGACAGCAACCCTGGGGCATCTCCTGGGGAGGAACCCAGATGGTTGGTCAGTCTGTCTGTCTGTCCGTCCGTCCGTGTCTCTCTCTCTCTCTCTCTCTCTCTCTCTCTCACACACACACACACACACACACACACAAACACACACACACTCCACCCCACCAAAGGCATACTTGGAGACCAGGCTCAGGGTAGGCCTTCATTCTGAACCCATTTCTTCATCTGTCACAGGCCAGTGGGGGCTACAGATTTCACTTACCTTAAGAGTACCAAGTGCCACAGCATCTTCCAGCCTTGCTGCTCCCTGGAGTGGGCTCTTCACCCTGGAGTATCCTCCTCCAGCTCAGTGGGATTGGGGTGTTGTCAGGGTTGTGTGCCCACAAGGTCCACACTCTGGGATGTGGATGGTCTTGGAGCTGCCTGCCTGCTCCTCCCACCAGCCAGCACTGCCTGTCCCCTGCTGCTCTCTCTGCTGAGTGAGCTCCAAGCCCTCCTCACCCATATGACCTGAGTCAGATGGGGCTCCAGATGGGGCCTCAGTGTCCTAGTTTGTCCAGTGGGGTGTTTGGGAAGGTCTGAAGGCCCCCCTGTCCCAGGCCCTGTAACCAGCTCATGTCTCCCCCACAGGTCAGAGGAACGTCCTGTGAAGAAACGCAAGGTGCGGAGCTGTCACCTACAGAAAAAGAAGCTGCGGCTGCTGGAGGCCATGCTGGAAGAACAGCGCCGGCTGAGCCGTGCCATGGAGGAGACATGCCGAGAGGTGCGCCGTGTGCTGGACCAGCAGAACATCCTGCAGGTTCAGAGTCTGCAGCTTCAGGAACGCATGATGAGCCTGCTGGAGAAGATCATCGCCAAGTCCAACGTCTAGGTCACGGCCAGGATGCCAGGTGCCACATAGTCCCATCTGGAGGCTCAGGGCCCGCCCACCCAAGCTCAGGGCCTCACCCAGGCTCAGAGCCCCGCCCATCCAGGCAGGGTTCCAGAAAGGGGACAGGTTTCAACCTGGCCTCTGTGCTTCTCTGAAGGGCTTTCCAGGACTCCAGTGGCCCTGGGAGACCTTGGAACCCTCGTGTCCAGCATTAATGCCAGGGACTCCAGGGCGACTCCTAGTGAGAAGATCCCAGAATCTACTCTCCAGTAAAGTCACTACCATGATACTTGAAACGGCTTTTGATATTAAACATACTTTCCATTGTTGCCTGGAAGCTGACTTCGCTCTCTCTGGTGTGAAAGGGAAAGGGAAGTGCTGGCTGGGACAATTCTCCTCTACAGACAAAAGCAAATGTCATAGGTCAGGGGCAGGCTGTAAGGGTCATTTCTCCACAGGCTCTGTAGCATCTGCCCTCATTACCCAGTTATCGCCATACTAACCCAACCCACTCACCCTTAGTCATCAGTGTGGAGCTTCACACTAGCCCAGGATCCGTGCCGACTCGACCTGCTCATGCTCTCTGAAGGCCTGTTGATCTGGGTCCCGGGAGCAGTGGCGTGCTCATGAGGCACAGGTCTTGGCTTTATGGAGCTTTACTTCAGTCAGCAGAGAAATAGTAGCCAATGATGAAGGGAAAGGTTGGGCCTGTGACAGAAGGAACCAGATTCAGGTAGAGCTAGGACGAGCACCCACACACAGGGAACAGCCGTTGCAAACACCCGGGGGACCTGTCACCAGCAGCTAGGTCACCCAGAGCCTGTACTTCTGGAAGAAGTTTGTGTTTTCTCCAAGTTTGAGGGGAGTGTTTGAGCCTGGTATCTGAGAAGGCATACAGTGGTCATCTTGCCACTGTCGTTTTACCATGTGAAAGACCCTTCCCAGGACCCCCTCAGCTGGATAGCCATAGAAGCTTTGACCAGGCCTTGGCTTTTTCACTGAGGCCACAGAGGAGACTGGAAGCAAGCCTGTCTGATTCACCCTTTGAAACCAGGCCAATTGCAGCCCCAGAGGATTCGGGGAGTTGGGTCAGGTGCTTCTGTGTTTCAGTTTGCCCTGAGACTTAGAATGTACCTCTGAGGTCAGGAGTGATGGCAAGGCTTCACCAGGCAGCTGTCAATCATCCTGATGTGAGGGTGCCAGTTCTGCTGACTCTTCAATAATAGCCAGGCATGAGAGAGAGAGGCTGTGAGGCTGTGTCACTAGATGGTGTGGTGAGCTACCCCCGGCAACCTCTGGAGGGGCTGCATGTGCTGTGCAGCTGAGGCAGAGTAGCAGGCACGATCTACCTTGATCTGAGGTCCTCTGAGCTCTCAGTCCCTCCGCCCCACATAGGTCTCCTGAGTCCATGTCCTGTGGACTCCGCATTTTGCTGGCATCCACAGTCAGTGGGAAACGTACCCCTAGTGGTACAGGTGGAGTACTTGTCAATGTCTGTGGTGTAAATTAAGCAACTTGCCAGCTGTCCATGTGATGTCCCTGGATCCCTAACATAGAAGAGATCAATGGGTACCAATGCAGGTAACTGCAGCTCCCTCCTGAAAAGCAGATGGTTCCAGGAAGATAGAGAGTTCAGGGGCATGTGGTACGTGAGAGCCAAGTTAAGGAGCCTGGCCTCCTTCTGCCTCCCAATTCTTCTGCAGAATTCATCTGCAGCCTTAGGAGCTGGGGACCCCACCATGGACACTCAGTGATCTGCTGACAGGCACTTGCCTGTCCTCGTTGGTGGGTCACTGAGGCTGGGCTGCCATGAAGCTGCTGAGCCTCAAAAAAGAGGGGGGATTTCTATCCTTCCAGAAGAAACAGTAGTGCTGCCTGAGAAGCTGCCGGAGATGAGCACCAGCCACCTGTGTCTTGGAGCTCCACAGGAGGGGACAGAATGCGGGTCAGGATGCGGCCAGTGTCTTCATGTTTAGACCCTTGTGTTCCAGAACTGAGGCAGTGGTACACCGCGGTTTCAGTATCATGTCAGTTGGCATCTTTGCACTCTGCATTTGAAAGCAGCCACTGTCCAAACAGGCTGGGGCTTGTTTGTTCGTCCCCCTCAAGGCTAGATGGGACTCATCTGTTGAACACCTGGGGTTGACCAAGCCTTCCACAGTGTGCCTGCCCATGAGGACTTTCTGGTTTCTTCTTTAGCTATTGGGTATTTTGGGGAGTAAAATGACTCTATTAGTAAATGCTAAAATATCTGATCTGGTTCAGAAAAACATGAACACAGGAGCCAGGCAAGTGCTTTCGCCATTGCTACCTGATTCTCTGCCATCTAGAACACGACACTGGTCAGCAAACAGAGAAAACTAAGGGACAGGAGGAAGACATGACAGTTTCCTTTATTTTCAGGTAGTACTTTTGATGATCTGGAAAACTAAATACACAAAACCTCAAGAGCTTCAACCTGAAAGTATTAAAATTGACAATAGAAACGAGTCCACTCAAGTGAAACCAGAGTAGCAGATTGCCAAGGAGTGGATTTAACCAGGAAGACAGAGGCCCTTGCGAAGATACACAGTGTCACTGGAAGATGCAAACAGTACCCAAGTGTGGGGAGCTGAGTGCACCCCAAAAGCTCCAGCCTTCTCATTTTATTCATGGGATCCCACTATGTCTCTAAGAGAACTGAAGATTTCGTTGTGAAATGACAAAATGATGTTTAAATTCATATGAAACAAAGAATGGGGCCGAAGGTGGGAAGGTGTGCTCAGTGGCCTGCAGAGTTGGGACATGCACATTGGGAGCCTTCAGGTTACCTTGAGTGGGGATGCTAACGAGAAATGTCACCTGTAGTCTCAGACATTTGAATACTCAGTCTCCAGGCAGTGTTTGGGGAGGCTTAAGCACTTTGCTGGAGGAGGTGTGTCACTGAAGGCAGGCTCTGAGAATGTAAAGACTTGCCTGATTCCTAGTAAGTGTTCTCTTTCCTTCCTGCTTGTGGTTCAAGATGTGAGCTCTCAGCTGTCCCCGCCACCATGCCTCTCCTCTGCCCTTCTTCCCTGCTGTGATGGTGATGGACTATCATCCCTCTGGAACCATAAGCCCAAATAAACTCTTCCTTCGATAGGTTGCTTTGGTCATGGTGGTTTATAACAGCAACAGAGAAGTACACCTTTTCACGTGTGGGCCTGGCCCGGAGTCTGATGGACTCAGAGACTGGGAAGAGCCTCAAGGACAGGAACTCACACCCTGGCTAAGGGGATTGCGATGGCCTCTTCTGGGATCCATCTGAAGAGACATTCCTTTCTGAGCAGTAGCTCTACCGCTCACACAGTGCCTCAGCAGGGCAGCTCAGCATGTCACTGGAGTGTGGTAGAGCTCACACCATCATCTTGGGGACCCTGGTGACTCAAAAAAGTGACCAGCGATGGATACCAGAGAACTTGAAAGAGTTCCAACCAGCAGCACCAGTACCTATAGAAAACTTTATTAAAAAATTAAACTTTAGGCACATGAAAATGTTATTTATTTCACAACAATAAACTCTTTACATATTATTATCCAGACCAATTGTATGAAAATGTATTTTCCAAAACAAGGTTTCTGTAAGAAAAGTGGCATTGTTTTATATTTGTACAAATCTCTGGCTTACGGGAACCAGCGAGGGTTCCTGAGGCGCCTGTGTACTCTGCTGCTGGCAGAGGTTTTGGTTGTTAAATGCAGGATTCTATGCGGAAAGTACAACCTCACAGGAATAGTTACCTGGAAAGAAGAGATATTTAAAGAACAAATCAATGTGGCTGTTCTAACCCTGTCCTACCTCAAACTTGAGGAGCTGGGAGATGGGATTTTTGCTTTTTCTGGGCCTAGGGATTGAACTTAGAGTCTCCTGTATGCTAGGCAAATGCTCCTCCATTAAGCCACCTCCCCCAAAGCCCCAACCTTTCCTTGTGTCTCGTCTTAAGCCTCACTGGCTCTTTTTCCTTCTGTGTTTGTGTCTCTGGAGGGCATTTGGAAACAGTTTTGGAAAATATTGTGCCCAGAGTGATACAAGTGTTCCTAGTGTTACACCATGTCATCGATCAGGTGCCAGATAGTCACCTTTGTCCAGTCACTAGCAATCTCGGCAGGAAGTCCTCAGATGGGAAGTTCCCAAGCTCATGGTGGTGGGAGCAAGTACTTCCAAAGTCTGACTCTTACAGCAAAGTGTGAATTTCACCACCGGTAACAAATGCTGCCACTGTTTCTCTTGAGGAACTGGCCTACTTCATTTCTCAGGAATATACCTAGCCAGCATTCTCTCAAGGAGTCTTTATAAGCTGTATTTTATTACAGCACACACACTTTGCCTTTCCTCGGTCAGCCCAGCACTCAGGCATGACAAAAGCCTTGCATGCACACTTTCTATTCCATCACAAGGAACTTGAAAGAGACATGGTCTCAAGGTTAGGACCTACGACAGTCAGTGCCTCATCAGGGACATTCATGGGCACAGCTGATGCCTCATGCCTGGAATCCCAGTACTCAGGAGGCATAGGCAGAAGTTTTCTGTGAGTTTTAGGTCTTACTCTGCAGCAAGACCTTGTTTCAAAAAGAAAAAGAAAAAAGAACATGCTTATAACACATGAAAGGAAGGAAGAAGAAAAATAATGCAAATAATGCTAAATAAATATTAACAGAGGGTGGGCACCATATCCAAGTAGGTTTCCTTAAGAAGGGTCACTGAGTCCAACGTGAGACAAGAAGAGGCCTACCATTAGTGACTGGTGCAACTTGGCTTAGAGATATTGGCAAGATGTGACACTTATCTCTAGTCTCTCATGACTCTGAGACAGAAAACCTGAGAGAGAAGTTTGTTTTTTTTTAAGTGCTTAGAATTAATAAGGGAGGAATATATAATTAGTAATAACCAGAGCAGTAGGGGGTAGGTAAATCCCATTTATAATAGCATCAAAAAGCTACAAAGTGGCACCTCTAATCCCAGCACTCAGGAGGCAGAGGCAGGTAGATCTCTGTGAGTTTGAGGCTAGCTGATTTACAGAGTGAGTTACAGGACAGGCTCCAAAGCTACACAGAAAAACCTTGTCTTGGATTAAAAAAAGAAAAAAGAAAAGAAAAAAAAGAGCATGAATTATGCTGTTCATTGTGGATCAGGCCTTTAATCCCTACACTAGGGAGGCAGAAGCAGGCAGGTCTCTGAGTTTGAGGCTAACCTGGTCTACATAGTAAGTTCCAGAACAGCCAGGGCTGCATAGTGAGACCCTGCCTAAAAGGAAAAAAGACTTCAAAGTCCCATGAATAAATGGTCAAGGAAGGACCACTGTGGAACACAGGAAAGAAGTCCAGCCCTGGACACAGGCCATGCTCTGGGGAGGATGAGATGGGAATCCAGATGTAATTCCAATAGAGCCCAGCTTGTGGAGGAGCTGGAACCACAACCAAAGGTAGAGGAAGAGGAGAACCAGCTGTCTCACCAAGAGGGAAGCTTTGGTGGTACCACCCACTGGGCGTAGTTGCCAAGGCTCTGTCTGCAGGGGGTAGATGGAGGCATGGCGGCCCAGTTTGCAGCCCTGTTGACATTCCACAGGCTTGGTGGTGGTGGGGGGACCCTGATGGTGATGAGCAATGGCCCAGGTGTAAGTGGCAAGAATCAGGCTGAGCTGCCTAAGACTAACATAAAGTTGAAGGTGAGCACAAGATTGAAATATTAGAAAGACATTCTAGAAGGCGTTTTGGAAAGAGGTGTAACCTTGGGGTCTCAGAGATTTCTGAGCAGGGTGACTTGGAAAATAATTTGGTTATTAATTTTTTTTAAATCAATTACAACAAAAGAGCTTTTCGCATCCAGGCGACATGGGCTGGACAAAGGATTCTGTGTAAGATAAAATTTGGGAATAAGGCAAGAACTGAGACTTCTGGGAACTTTCTGGGAGGAGGGCCGGGTAGCCCAGTTCTAGTGATACCCTTCCTTGCCCTACTTCTTCTAGGGACCTCCATGTGCCCTTGCCAAGGAGACATTGTCCCTGAGCATTCCTGGTAGATTTTTGACCTTTTCTGTGGTAGTTGAGGAATGCTCCATTGGCTAGAAACCACATTTCCCACACCCCTACTTTGTGTTCTAGGGCAAGCAAGGTCAAAGGTAAGGTTATAAGGCACATGGCGACAGGAGGTCAGAAGGTGGTTGGTTGGGGCAGTGGGAGACATACGGATGCCCAGGAGCTTCCCATGTGCCTGGCTGTCCACACTGCCCCCAATGGCACCTATCCCTGCCACCTTACTGTGAACTCATGGATCCAGCAGAAGCTTCACACAGCAGAATGTGCTGGTGTCCAGTTGTCCCTGAAGATTCCACCCAGAGCTGCTCCAACCCTGCAATGGCTTGGCCTTCCTTGGGCTTCACCTCCCAAGCTTGCCCCACCTAGGCTCAAGGTCCAGTTCCTGTGATGGCGATTGCTGTGCACAGTCTCCCAGGGGGCTGCTTACCTGTGACCCTGCAGTACACTCACTTCCCCTGGTAGTAACTGGGATGCTGCAGAGCTGGAACTGACCCAGGGGGGCCCTTCCTAAGGATTTGGGATGGGTTAGGACTTTGCTGGGACCAGGCTCAGGGGTAGGGGCTGTACCCTGTTCTCACGGAGGCAAGAATGGCCCATGGTTTATGTATCCAACTCCACACAGTTTGTGTCTAGGTCTGCCCAGGTTCTCATTGGGAGACCTTGCCCTACAGCACCTTCTAACATCATCAATATTCATTC
Source organism: Peromyscus nudipes (assembly GCA_902168325.1). Taxonomy (NCBI): domain Eukaryota; kingdom Metazoa; phylum Chordata; class Mammalia; order Rodentia; family Cricetidae; genus Peromyscus; species Peromyscus nudipes. The sequence continues at coordinate 15,195 of CABHPH010130898.1, read as the reverse complement.
TTTATTACTTTATTTTGGGCAACAATGTTCCAACCACATGTCCCTCAAAGTTTATGGTGAGAAGATAGATATCTGAGGAAGTTGGTAAAAAGCTTATGAAACAGCGCATTCCACAGTACGTGTGTGGAGGTCAGAGGACAACTTGCAAGAATCAGTTCTCTCCCTCTGCCTTGTGGGCTCTAGGACTTGAACTCAGGCTGTCAGGTTTGGCAGCAAGTGCCTTTAATCTGCTGCCCCATTTCTTGCTTCTTCACCAGGAAGAGTGAGGTGGAGATGTCTGGCTCCTAGCAGCCTTATAGTGCTCTGAGGCAACTTTAAGTATGAAAACCTCACAGCACCATGGTACTGGCACAAGCCTTAGCTTCTCTCATGTGAACGAGAAATGAATCCAAACCAGTATTTGTTCTCAGATCTGCAACCAAATACAGTTTTAACAGGAAGTTTACTGCCAGAAAGGAAAGAGAATTTGAAAAAATAGCAGTTTTCAACTAAACTAAAGCACAGAGCTGGCTCAAAGGGCTGTGTGGTGAGGCTCCACTTACTGCAGAGCTGTCTGGGGAGAAGTGTGGTGAAAAGCCATCTGAGCAGGTAGCCACACACAGAAGAATGGAAGAGAAATGGCACGGGCCACACGTGGCTCCTTCTTGCCACTTTCAGCAAAGTTCACCAGTGGAGATGGCTTTGTGCAGAATGGTCATTCTGCAAGAGAGGATGATGGGTAAGCTTCTCCACAGGTCAGGTGTGCTCTGTCTCTGCCTGTGAGTGAATACAGGGGCTTAGTCACAACCTGGAGCTTGTCCTGCCTCAAAGGACAGATGATGTAGAACATCACTGGCCATGTAGCATCCAGGGTATGGGGCCTCTGGAGTCTGTGGAACATGGCCTGTTTCGGGAACTTTGATCACATTGTGACACTCCGAGACTGTTAAAGTTTACCTTGAATCAGGGGGCGGAGCTAGTGACTAGCTGACCAGAATTGGCCAGCAATTTGGACAGAGAAGACACACAGGAAGGAAAGGGCAGGGACTTGAGTTTGGTGCTTTCTTTTGGTTTGGGGACAAGGAAGAGATATGTCTTTTGCTGGGTCTCTGGCCAAAAAGCAAGGTCAGCTGGTTGCTTCTTGGCTTCTCTGATCTAGCAGGTTTTCACCCCCCACATCTGACTTCCGCCGAGTCTTTGCTGGTAAACAGAACAATAGAGACTTAATTTAAACCTGCAGCCTGAGTGGCAGGCAGGGCATTGACTGCAGGGACCATGGGGCCGCAGATGATAATTAAAATATCAGTAGATTCATGTGCAGCCACTAATCTGACAGAAAAACATCAGTGACCCCTGACCTGGGCCTTGGAGACGTAAGAGCTGGATGCATGGCAGGACAGCATCATGGCCCCTGTGAGGACAGCAGAAGGGACATGGCCTGGCATCAAAGAGAGGGCAGACACGAGGAGGCCCCTGAGAAAGTCAGGACTCAGGTGCCCAGACCCAATACTACAGAGTAGGAGTAAGGTCAGTGCCCAGCAGGGGAGGGGGGCATGCAGGGTCTCCAGCCAAGACCACATGTATCCACACATTGCAAGCCTTCAAAGAGCTCCAAGTTGGGATAAGGGAGGCCAGGATGAAGGGAGACCTCAGGAAGTGCCAGGGCCAGCCACTCTTCCCTTAGCCCAATCCTCCTGTCAGTTCTCTGGGCGTGGCTGGACGGGAGGCCAGTAAATCAGAGCTGGCTCCAGGATGCATTCTGTGGAGACCCACTACATAAAAACCAACCAAACAAGAACTTGATTAAAAGCAAGGCTTGTCCTAGAAAGAGCTTCTGTAAGCTTCTAGAACTTTCCCCATGTCACACCTGTATGTTTCTTCATTCCTGTAGGTTTATATTGATATTGTAATATATCAACCAATGGGGTCCTCCCCCTTTTATTCAATCCTCAGTGCTGGCTGAGGCCTAGGGTGAGCCTCTCACTACAGCCTACCTACTCTGGGAGCCAAGCTGCCTCCTCAGAGGCCTGGGTTCACCACAGCCTATTGATGCTGGATATTTAGATTCCAACTGTGTGCCGGCCCCCTCCTCCCCTTCCTGCTTTCTTATTCAAAGAACTTTCAAGAGACTTTCCAAGTTCTGTTTAGGAACAGGGCAGCTCCCTGGGGCACCAGCTGGCATCTCATGTAATTATCATTAAATTACAGAGACAATTTTAATTTCACAATAATTAGAAATATCAACTGCAGCTCCAGCCTTCGAAACTAATGGAATTTTAATGGGCAGCTGCTTAGGTTACAGCCCAAAATAGTAACGCTCAGCCGGGCAGAGCAGCTGGAGACAGGGCCTTGGACAGGAGACCTGTGTGTTGGAGGCAAGCAAGGAGGAGCTGAGTACCTGGGAAGAACCTGGGGGTGGCCATTGGTGGTAGTCCAGTTAAACACTCTGCAGCCACCCTGTAGGGTGGGAAAGGAGCCCCCAGCAATGGACTGGCTTGCCAGTTGGAAGAGACCTGCATTTGGGACTTTAAACCCATATGCACGACCACCCCAAAGATGCAGCTTGGAGCCACACCCGCCTGGACTATCCGCAGCAGGACCCGGCCTCAGGCTTCCGTCCAGGAGTAGGATAATTGAGGCTGGGTCCTGTGACTCCATCCTGACAGGAAGTGGAAGTAAACAGTCTCTTGTTGGGCAGAAGAGTTTACATTTGATAATGTCAGAATGGCCTCATTTGTTTTTCTTTCATAGAGAAGCTTCCTGTGTTCCTCAAAGTCTTCACTGAGGTCACGGAGCTATTTTCCCATATCCGGTCCAGAAGCTGCGGTGGTGTCCCGGTCTCAGGTCCACCTTCAATCATTGCCATGTGCATGATGAGCTGGACATGAGGAGTTATTTTTCTGTAGGACTCTCCTGTTGTTCTAGAACTATTTGTTTAAGAGTGCTTCCTTTCTCTATTGGCTTTGTCAAGAATCTGTCTGGGGAACAGAGGAGGGTGTATGTCTAGGCTCCAGTCAGGCCTGTTATCTGCACATGCACTGGATCTTGTTACTTGCAGGCCTCACAGAGAGACGTGAGGTGGCCTGACAAAAACATGCAACCTTCTCTTCCGACAATCAGCGCTGGCTAGTCCCTGTTTGTTGTATCAGAGCTTTTAAATCAGCTTGTCAGTTCCTGCCCTCAGAAAGTCTGCTGAAAGTTTGACAGAGATGTTTTTGAATCCACAGAGACCCTTGGTGAGAACTGACATGTTGAAAAGAATTGAGTCTCATGAGTTATGAACACCTCCCCGCTCCCCCAGAAAGAACCAGGACAGTCCCTGATTAAGACTCCTTGGTATGTTAATTTTCCAATTATTTGCCATGAATGTTTAGGGATACACTTGTGTTTGTACCTGTAGCCCACAACTCTGCTCGAATCACTTATTAGTCCTAATACATTGCTGTGGTTGTTCTTTGGTTATGCCTGGGGATTTTCTGGTTGCAGTTGTGTCTTCAGCAGGGTGTGGTGGTATATACCTGTTACCCCAACACTTGGGGATGTGTAGCCAGAAGAATCACCACAAATTTGAGGCCAGCAAGGGCTACACAAGGAGACCATGTCTCAAAAAACAAAACAAAACAAAAAACAAATCCAAGCAATCAAACAAAACTGCCAACACAGTCGCCTATCTGGAAATAAAGTCAGTTTGTCCCATTCTTTCTAATCTTCCTTTTTCTTGCCTTATTCTTTCGGCTGGGTCCTCCGGCTCAGGGCTGCAAAGAGCAAGAGAGAGCAGAGCTATTGCCTTGTTCTTGGTCTTAAGGGGAACACACCCCCTCTCTGACTGGCATTAGGTGGAGGTTTTCTATAGACACTCTTCACCAAGTCAGCACCTTCCCTTCAAGTTCATTTTCTTCCAAATCCTTATAGATGGGTGTTGGAGTTTTACAAGTGCTGCCGCTGCATGTAAGGTAATCACAGGGCATTTCTCCTTTGTCTTGTTGATATGAGGGGTTGTAATAATTGAGTTACCGTGGTTGGACTAAGCTTGTATTCACAGGCTAAGCTGTACTTTTCCATAGTGTGTTGAACACCATTATTATGCTCAAATTTTTTGCCTCCATGTTAATAGGAAATGTGGGTCTATAACATTGTCTTAGTTAGGGCTACTATTGCTGTGATAAAACACCATGACCAAAAGTAACACAGTTTATGTTACTCACAGTTCCATATAACACTCCATCATCAAAAGCAGTGTGTAGCGTGTAACACAAATCCTAACTGGTCTTAATAATAAAAACCCAGAGCCAGATATCAGGGTAAAAGCTGAAAGATCAGAGAAGCAGAGCAGTCAGCCACTAGACAGACTTCTTACCTCTACTGAATCCTCAGACTGAATGCCATGAGCTCTTCTCTCCGCCCAGCAATATCACTTCCTGTCTCCACCTCCCTAGTGCCGGGATTAAAGGTGTGTGACTGACAAGTACTGGGATTAAAGTTATGAGCCATCACCGCCTGGCTCTGTTTCTCTTTTAGATTGGATCAATCTTGTGTAGCCCAGGGTGGCCTTGAATGCAGAGATCCATCTGTCTCTGCCTCCCAAGTGCTGGGATTAAAGGTGTGTGCCACCACTGCCTGGTCTCTGCGGCTAACTAGTAGCTTAGCTCTGCACTCTGTTCTTCAGGCAAGCTTTATTTGTTAGATCACAAACAAAATAACACCACAGCAGTGAGGGCAGGAACTCATGCAGGGCAGGAACCTGGAGGCAGGAGCTGATGCAGAGGCCATGGAGGAGTGCTGCTTATTGGTTTGCTCATCCTACTTTCTTAGGACCTAGGACCACCATCCCAGAAATGGTGCCACCCACAATAGACTGGACAGTGCTGTGGGATGGTCTGTATGTCAAATTGCTGTGATTGGTCAATAAATAAAACACTGATTGGTCAGTGACCAGGCAGGAAGTATAGGCATGACTAACAGAGAGGAGAATTGAGAGAACAGGAAGGTGGGAAGAGACACTGCCAGCCGCCACCATGACAAGCAGCATGTGAAGACGCCGGTAAGCCACAAGCCACGTGGCAAGGTATAGATTTATAGAAATGGATTAACTTAAGATATAAGGACAGTTAGCAAGAAGCCTGCCATGGCCATGCAGTTTGTAAGCAATATAAGTCTCTGTGTTTACTTGGTTGAGTCTGAGCGGCTGCGGGACTGGTGGGTGAGAGAGATTTGTCCTGACTGTGGGCCAGGCAGGAAAACTCTAGCTACACTGGACCTTCCTCCACTAATTAAGAAAATGACCTACAGGCTTACCTACAGCCCAATCTTATGGAGGTATTTTCTCTACTGAGGCTCCCTCCTCTCTGATGACTTTAGTTTGTGTCAAGTTAATATAAAACTAGCCAGTACAACTGACCCCTGGTCATCTTGACACATGAACACATCACTTTTCAATTAGAACCTTCCCTTTCTCATTTATCCCTAAGATAGCATGTTACTATTAATGTTATGATATAAAATATGAATAAATTTAAAAGTCACAGTCCTTACAAATTCAAACACATTAAAAATTCAGTCTCTTTAAAATATCCAATCTCTTTAAAAACCCAAAATCTCTTTTAAAAGTTCAAAGTCTTTCAGTTGTGGGCTTTTGTAAAAATCAAAATTAAATTAAACACTTTTTTTCAATAGGGAAGAACTAGGGCACAGCCACAATCTGAACCAAGCAAAACCAAACTCCAACAGTGTAAATAACTCAGTGTCCAATTACCTGGGATTCACTCATGATCTTCTGGGCTCCTCTAAGAGGCTTAGGTTCACTTCTACAACTCTGCCCTCTGCAGCACACACAGCCTGTCTTCCAGGCTGTAGCTGGCTCCACTCCACTGCTGCTGGTGTTCTTGGTGGTCATCCCATGGTACTGGCATCTCCAAAAATGCTCAGGTCCCTTGCTGCAACTTGCCTGCACTTTCACCAATAGCCTCTCCTGGGCTCTCTCTTCAGGGACTCCAGCCCTGCCACACAGTGCCAAGACATGACTGCTCTCCATGACCCCTTCATGCCTTCAAAACCAGTACCACCTGAGTGACTCTTACACTACCAAGTTCAGCTGCATGAGGTGCAACCGTGGCTGTGTCTGGAACACAGCTTCTGTGTGCTGATCCTGAGGAAACATTTCCCAGAAGACTTCACCTCAGTGATACTGGTTTCTTCTTTTCCTTCTTTTTGGGAGGGGTTTGGTTTTTTGAGATAGGGTTTCTCTGTGTAGCCCTGGCTGTCCTGGATCTCACTCTGTAGACCAAGCTGACCTCAAAATCACAGAGAGCCACCTGCCTCTGCCTCCCAAGTGCTGGGATTAAAGGTGTACACCACTACACCCAGTTGGTTTCTTCTTAATCACGGCTAATTCTTCGGCCCCACCAGATTAGCACCCATCATCCCAGCAAAGCAAGGATTTTGCTTTAGTGTTTCTGGTCTCTTGTTAATCACAGCCAGTTCTTCAGCTCCAGCTGACCAGACACAACAGATGCTTCACACAAACAGCCAGGTAGAGTCTTTACTTTCCTCCGAAAACTTCACAAGCCAAGCCTCCATTGTCTGCTATACAGTTTATCATCAAAAGCAGTGAGGGCAGGAACTCACACAGGGCAGGAACCTGGAGGCAGGAGAGGATGCAGAGGCCATGGAGGAGTGGGTGTGGCTTTTACTGGCTTGCTCATCATGGTTTGCTCAGTCTGCTTTCTTACAGAGAGCAGGACCACCAGCCCACAATGGGCTGAGCTCTGAGTCAATCACTATTTAAGAAACTGTTCCTTCTGTTTCTGTTGTGTGGAACAATTTGAAGAGTATTGGAATTAGCTCTTCTTTGAAAATCTGGTAGAATTCTGCACTGAAACCATCTGGTCCTGGGCTTTTTTTGGGGGGGGGGTTGGGAGGCTTTTAATGACTGTTTCTATTTCCTTAGGGGTTACTGGTCTATTTAAATTGTTTATCTGGTCTTGATTTAGCTTTGGTATGTGGTACTTATTCAGAATATTGTCCATTTCTTTCAGATTTCTCAATTTTGTAGAGTACAGGTTTTTGAAGTATGACCTGATGATTCTATGGATTTCCTTGTCTGTTATAACTCCCTTTTCATTTCTGATTTTGTTAATTTGGATGCTGTCACTCTTCCTTTTGGTTAGTCTGGATAAGGGCTTGTCTATCTTATTGATTTTCTCGAAGAACCAACTCTTTGTTTCATTGATTCTTTGTATTGTTCTCTTTGTTTCTATTTTATTAATTTCAGCCCTCAATTTGATTATTTCCTGGCATCTATTCCTCCTAGGCCCTCTTCATAGGCGAGGCAGTTGTTTAGCTTGAATTGTTGAAGGGCCCCCCTGGCAGTGGGATCAGGATCCGTCCCTGGTGCATGAGCAGGCTTTTTGGAGCCCACTACCTATGGCGGACACTGTGCACAGCCTTGGTGCAGGGAGAGGGGCTTGGACCTGCCTCAACTGAGTGTACCAGGCTCTGCTGACTCCCCATGGGAGGCCTTGCCTTGGAGGAGGTGGGAATGGGGGGGTGGGTTGTGAGGAAGGCTGAGGGGGGGCGGAAGGAGGGAGGAGGGGGGGACCTGTGGTTGGTTGGTATGTAAAATGAATAGAAAATATCTCAATAATAAAAAAGAAAAAAGGAAATGAAAGGAAAAGATAAGATAAAAATAAAAAATTAAATATAAGTAAATAAATAAGTAAATAAGTAAGTAAATAAATAAATAAATAAATAAATAAATAAATAAATAAATAAATAAATAAAAAGAAAGTGTTCTGTGGGCTTGCCTCTAGCCCAATCTTACGAAGATTTTCTCAATTGAGGCTCCTAGCTTGTGTCAAGTTGACAGGTTTTGGTTTCAGAGTTGTGCAGGCTCAGAAAACTGACTCAAGAATATTCCACCTACCTCTTTTTTCTAAAGAAAATGTGTTTAAGTGGGGAATTATTCTCTCTTAAATGTTTGATTCACACTGATGTCTGAGCTTTACTTAGGGGCAAGCTTCTTTGTGTAAGGTCCTGGCTTTTCCAACATTTTCACTCTGCGGAGATGACAGAATTGTATAACAAACAGCCTCAGTCACCCCCTGGATTAACGTTAACACTTTCCCCACCACACAGCACCCATCATTCCTCGCTCCATCTCATTCTTTGACACTCAGTACGTCACAGAGTCCGGCACAGGTCTCCTTAGGTCCTCAATAATTAACTCCTCTAACCAATGGGGCCTCTCAGACTTCTGAATTGTTCTCTTTTCCTCCTTCACCGCCTTTCTCTCTCCCTCCCTCTCTCCTTAGCTGTTTCCCTTCCCTCCATTCCTCTCCCCCACCCCCATCCCAACAGAGTCTTGCTATGTAGTCCAGGCTAACCTCTAACTTGATAGCCTTCTGCCTCAGCCTCTTGAGTGTTGTGATTTCAGAATCACAGACGTGTTCTTGTCTCTCCCCATTCCCCTGTCACCCAGACCTTGTGGTGATCTTCGAGTTGGCCATTTGTGCTCTTTCCTTGTCCCTCTCCCTCTCCTCTTCCTCTTCTTCTCATCCTTTTCTCCTTTCCTTTGTCCTCCTCTGCTTCCCCCTTTTCCTTCTTCAATTTTTTGAACTGGTCCCACTCTGTTGCCTAGGAAGGCCTAGAGCTTTTAGTGATCCTCCTGCCTCCACATCTGGTTGCTGGAATTATAGGTATTAACCACCACACTGATTTCCTAAAGTTTATGCCATTCATTTCAAACCATCTTTTCTCACAGAAGCCATTTAAATTTTTTTTAATGTTATGTGCATGAGTGTCTTGCCTGAATGTGCGGCTGTGCACCACATGCATGCATTACCCGTAGAGGCTGAAGAGGGCACAGAATTCCTATTGCTGCCATGAGGACCAGCCTTCAGCAGCACAGGGCTTGAGGGGGGCCTATGGAGTCCGCGGACCTTTGACTTTTCTATCTGAGGAAGTAAAACTGAATTCTCTGGGGTGGGTGAGAGAGGAAACTCTCTCTCTCTCTCTCTCTCTCTCTCTCTCTCTCTCTCTCTCTCTC
>CABHPH010130897.1:79461-88052 GCA_902168325.1 Peromyscus nudipes | reverse complement strand
GGCTACCAAGTGAGTTCCAGGAAAGGCGCAAAGCTACACAGAGAAACCCTGTCTCAAAAAACAAAAACAAAAACAAACAAACAAAAAAAAAAAGAACACAGAATGCAGAGGGGAAAAAACAGCTCTGCATTAGCCCAGCTCCCAGGCACACTCATGTTCATTGACTTCCTATACTGTTCTTGGGTAATTATTGTCCTTAGACCTTCAAAACATACAAGGGTCACAGACTACATTTGGAACAGGTAGGTGAAGGTAGTCCACACTCTGCAACATGTGCTATCACTACTGTCCATGAGTGGATATAAGTCACTTTTTTGGCCACTAGAGAAATCTAGCCATTTGATTAAAAAAGCCAGGACATTTCCTCTCCCAGGTGTAGAGCCTGATAATTGCTCTTCTCTGGGTGATGGTATAAATACATACAGAAACCATGACTCTGGGAGAAGAAACTCATTATCATCTTGGTCTTTTTGTTTCCTTTTATTGAAAACCAATTTTTCCTAATAGAAAGAACCATGGCAAGAATGAGGAAACATTCAGGATGAACTGAACACTGGAGTGGTTTGAATGAGAATGGCCCTCATAGGCTCATATATTTGAATGCTTAGTCACCAGGGAGTGGAACTGTTTGAAAAGATTAGAAGGATTGGGAGCTGTGGCCTTATTGAAGTAGGTGTGGCCTTGTGGAAGGAAGGGTGTCATTGGGGTTAGGTTTTGAGGGTTTGTTTTGTTTTGTTTTGTTTTTCGTTGGTTTTTTTTATTTTATTTTTTTAAGTTTTGAGGTTTTAAAAGCCCACACCAGGCCCAGTGTCTCTGGCTGGCTCCCTGCCTATGGATCAAGATGTAAAGCTCTCAGCTCCAGGGCCATGCCTGCCTACATGCCACCATGCTCTCCACTATGATGATAATAGATTAGCACTGAAACTGTAAGCAAGCTCCCAATTAAATGTTTTCTTTTATAAAAATTGCCTTGGTCACTGTGTCTCTTCATGGCAGTAGAACATTGACTAAGACAAACTCCAAGAGGAGACTTCATAATGCTAAATATTCCCCCATCAGAAAAATGAAGATTGCTTAAAATAAGAAGACAAGGTGGGGCTTTTAACTCAAATAAATGTGGTGGCTCTTGTTTCTTTATGACCTTGGGTTGCCTACTTTAGTTTCTATATGTTTAAGTTGCCTTACCTGTCAAACAAAGATAATTATTTTGACAACAGAGAGGGCCTCTACAGTGGACAGAGAAACAAGAAACTTCCAGATTCCCTAAGCCTTATGGCCTAAGAACTTTCTATTTGTTTCCTACTAGTGGGAGCCCACAGAGGTTTCCTAGTGAGATCTGAGCTTGCTTTACCCAGCAGGGATGCATAAGGGGGTGACTTGATCATGGGCATGGTTACCAGGTGTTTGGAAGGGTCTGCACTTGCCTGTGCAGTATGCTTTGATCTAGTAAGGGGGAGGTCTTTTGCTCCACCCCTCAGCATTGTTATAAAAAGCCCTTTTGAAGAGACAGAAGGGGCCATTGGGTATTGACCCAGGTCCTCCCAAAGCTATCCTGTGTTTCTATCTGTCTCATCTCCACTCTCTTTCTATCTACAAATTTCTTATTCCTCTCTCCTCCTCCTCCTCCTCCTCCTCCTCCTCCTCCTCCTCCTCCTCCTCATAGGAACCCTTTAAAAAGGTGAGAGCTGGCCTCCCACACCTACTCATTGCAGTTCTTCCTAAAATTTGTTAACCAAGTAATGGTGGGAGCAAAGTTAAGAGAAGCTATGAATAAAATCTAGCCTTAAGCCAGCTTTTTACCTGAAAGGATCTGGCTTAGGCAGTACTAGACAAGGAAGCAGGATAACTGGTCTCCATGGTATTCACAAGTTCTTCAGAAGGTGGAACCTGTTGGGACATTACATTTGAAATTATTACTTAATCTGATAAAGTGAGTTTTAAGTACCTCAATGAGATGAGGAGATGGGGACAAGGAAGACAGAGCTCAACATCCCTGTCTTAGTCATTGTGCTATTGCTGTGAAGAGACACCATGACCAAGGCAACTCTTATAAGAGAAAGCAATTAATTGGGAGTTTGCTTACAGTTTGGGAGAGTTGGTCTATTATCATCATGGTAGGAGCACGGTGACATGCATAATACCAGAGCAGTAGCTGAGAGCTATATCCTGATCTTCAGGCAGGCCCTGGTGTATGTAGGTTTTTGAAACCTCAAAGTCCACCACCAGTGACATACTTCCTCCAACAAGGCCATATCTCCTGATCCTTCTAATCCTATCAAAGAGTTCTACTCCCTCCTGACTAAGCATTCAAATATATAAGCCTATGGGGACCATCTTATTCAACCACCACAATCCCTAAACATGTTCATGTAGTAGGACCCACAACAAAGAAGAGGGTGGACATCCCTTTGGCAAGTAAGATAATAGCAGAGAATGAGCAATGTTGTCCTGACAGTCAGAGAATCCTGTGATAAGTCAGAACAAAATCATGAGGTTTATGTAAATTGTGATATTCCTAGCTGGTTGTCTCCACAATATGTATGGAAGGGAATAAGGAACCTAGAAGAAAAAGAGAAACAAAGAGTGTAGATGAGGAAAACAAGAAAAATCCCACTGTGGTCCAGTGGCCTGAGCCCACCTTTGCATGAGATTCAGTTTTCTAATGCTCACATTTATTTGATGCAATTAATATACCAGACATGGTGTGTTAGCTGCTCTTTGGTTGTTGTGATGAAATATGATCAAAAGCATCTTCATAAAAGAGCCTGTTTTGGCTGATGGTTCCAAATAGCTAATGTTCATAAATGCCAGCTGTAAACTGTCTGATCATATCTGTATCTACACATAGGAAGGAGAGAGGGGTAACAGGAAGTCGGGTGAGGCAGGAAACCTTTAAAGCCCACCCCAGTGATGTAATTGCTCTACCAAGGTGGCACCTCCTAAATATTCCATAACTTCTCCAAACACTGTCACCAACTAAAAACTGAGTGTTTAAGTACATGAGTCGATGGGGACATGTATCATTTGAGCCACCACACCAGGCATGGTGCCAATCTCTTAATATATTATATTATGTAATTTCCCCATAAATTTTTGATAATCCTATTCTTGCCCTGCATTTAGACATAACTAAATAAGTCTTTAGAGCAGTGTTACTCAATTTTCCTAATGCTGTGACCCTTTAATACAGTTCCTCATGTTGTGGTGACCCCCCAACCATAAAATTATTTCATTGTTACTTCATAACTGTAATTTTGCTACTGTTATAAATTGTAATGTAAATATTTGATATGCAGGGTACCTGATAGGCAACCCCCAAAGAGATCATGACCCACATGTTGAGAACCACTACTACTACCACACATAACTACCAAGTGGTAGATCCAGATTTAGCACAAGGTGTATATAATTCCAAAACAGTCACTAAAAGGTTGGGGGGATCAGTCCTTCCCTTTATCAATGATCATTATAGATCTATTGATCACTTCAGCTGGTACCTTCCCTATTTCAGGCACTCCTTGCAGGCACAGGAATTACCTCTGGGAAAAGTATCCACACTAGTTGCCTGTAGCTCATAACCCAGTAAAGCTAACAAACAAGTTACAAGGTCGTCATTCTTCATCCCATGCTTCCAGTTACCAAGAACAGAAAGCAGCTCCTGGAGAACGCTTTGCACTGAATGGGATGGAGTCAAAAATCCATCAGAGCCAAGACTTCTCAGGGCAAAGCCAAACCCTTAGGAAATGAAGCATGTGAAAAGAGGGCTCAAGTAGACCTAAGTGAATCCTTTAAAACCCAATGCTGACTCATTAAGCATAGAACTCCTTTCCCTTAAAAAAAAAATTCTTAAGGAGAAATACTGAGTCATCAAGAAAGATGCAGCCTGGGCTTACACATCTGGAAGATGCTGGAGACTGCCTTGGCACGTTGAAGTTTTGCTCTGCCATCACAAACAACCATTGCCCCAATTTGTGCTGAGCCGGTGTCTGCTAATGTAATAAATTATCACCACCTCCTGAGCATGTTGCCTGCACAAATGCACACACACACACCAACACAAACACACTTTCCTTTGCCAAACTAGGTCCCTCCTCCTTTTCTGTGCCATTTTTTAATAGTTTGCTAGTACCTCCTCCCTCTCTCCTCCAGAGGCTTATTCTCAAGCACTTGCCTCCTAACTATCCAAATTCCTAGCTGGCTCTTTTCCACCTATTATAAAAAGTACACTATTCTGATTTCTTTCGCCCTCCCTCCTCATCCATTCAGTTCAATTCAACTAAGTAATAATAATAAGGCAAAACTGTTTAAGTTAATAAACAATCTAGATGTACATTTCTTACCTCAAGCTCTTATTCCAGCCTTGAGATTATGGACTTGTATAAATTAGGCTTAAGATTCAGTGAGTATGAATTTTCCAAAAACTTGGCTACAGAGAGCTTGTGTAACTTTTCAGAGCTCAGTCTCTTCCTCTTTAACCTCAGAAGGGCTGTTGTGAGGATATGAGCCTTAAGTGCTCAGTGTGGTGCCTAGCAATATTAAGTTAACAGGTATTAGTATGGGATTTCAAGGAAGGCAGGTTTATATATCTCTATAAGAAGTTGTCCCTATTTAGAGGAAGTAGGCAATTTTTGTGGACTTCAGAAAATTGGAGTTCCTGAGAATGTCTGAGCCAAAAGTATCCCACAATTAACTCTTGCCCTTAGAGGGTAGCAATTTTCTGCTGACTAAAGGGAAATCCAGCTTAGTTCAGTGAACATTTTTTTAATTCTTTCTCAGCTATAGACTCTAGAAGAAAAATTAGTCTCAGTCATAGATCCTGGGCCAGTCACTAAAAGTACAATAGGAAAACATTATACAAACTAATCACTTTAGCACCATGCAAGGCATAAGAGCCTTGGGCGAGACTTGAGCAGTTAGTATATAGTAACTGAAGAAAGATCATCTAATGTAGATCGAGGAAGGTAACCACCCAGATAATTCTCTTTTTACTATAGATGTTAAAGAGGTTTTGTTTTGTTTTGTTTTTTAATTGATCAAACATGCAATTAGCATGCTCTTAGATACTCCCTAAGAATCTAAGGATAGACTTTTCCAAAGCCTTCAGGATCATTTGTGCCTGGCCATCTGTGCCCTTTCTCTTTCCAAGGTAAGCCTTAAAATACTTGATTCTCCTGTATAAGGGCCCCTCTAGTTATACTTAATAACTAGAGAGCTGACACATTTCTGTAACAGCAATTACAGCAGCTGGTTAAAAATGGATCAAGTCAATGTCCTGAAGGTTCCCTGGACCTTTGTCCCTATGGATACCATTTAGCTATCATTTCCACACTTTTATGAGTTCTCCTAGAAAGTCTGCTGCCTTAACCACCTATTATTTTCAAAAAGTAAGAGAGAGATTTAGCATATAAAGCACTCCATTTGCCTTGCATCATGAGGCACCAGTGGGAAACTGGGAAACACAAGGGCAGCTTGGCTCTTGCAATCCCTTTACCACGCCATCATCCTTAGCTGTAAACTCAGGGATCATGAGCTCTGGGGCTGAGAACATTTGGCAAAGCTCTCTCGACTCTGTGGAGCTCGGGGTTGTGTAAGTACAAGGTACGGAACTATTATTCCCTAGTCCTCTTTGAGCCATCCCCTTCATCCCTTGCCACATGAGATATTTCAGAAGATTGGTTTTCTGGGCCCTGCTGTCTGATCTCTCTTCCAAAAGACTGCCTATTGTGCAAGTGTCTTTGGAAGCTTTGCCTAGCACACAGAGAGGGCAGTGTTATAGAGACGTTTGTTTGAAAGTCAACCTTCAAGTTGTTTTAAAGTTTAAAGAGGAAAGAAGAGGTCAGGAAATATATGCCTTGGCCGTGGAAAAACACCACATGGGTTCCTGCTTCATTAGTGGCAGAGGGACACAGGAGAAGACTCTGTAGATCATTCCTGGGTGTGCCCTGGATGCACTTTAGGAAATCAGATTGAGGATCGTAATAATAAAAAAAAAATGAAGCTTGTTTAATGAGTGCACTTACTTGGGAAATTTTCTGCAACTTAAAAAATGATCTCTGTGGATAACAGACAGTTCCACCCCTTCCCCACAGGTCGCATTTTTCCTGCCTCAACTCCTTCCCTTGCTGAGCAAACCAGGAAAATCACAAACTGTATTACCTAAAGTATATAGGTTTAAACTTTGTCAAGCTTTGGGATAAAATCACAGGAGGAAACTGTTAAAAGCAAGGTATTTATGGATGTAAAAATCACCACAGCTAGACAGACACCATTTATCAATGCTCTTCTCTTTGAGAAAAATAAAATAAAATATAATGATACTGGAATTCCAATCTGGGGAAGATGCTGACATAGAACCAGATCTTCCCACAAGATGCACCCGCTGTCAAGTTCAATGCTTTGCAGCCATCTGGTAATGGGGGCCCATTTGTTTGCAATTGGGGGAAAGAGAGACAGTAAGCTGATGGCTTGGAGGCCAGGAAGGCCTGCATTTCTCTCTCCTTTTTTCTGTGTTACCTGCCAGGCACTTACACAGATTTGAAGGCATATCCCAGGCACACCTAGAAATATTTTATGTGAAAATGAGCACTGTCACCCATTTTTATCTTTAAATTGATGGAGGCTGATGAGAGAGCTGACCCATGGTGGAGGGAAATGAAACCACATGTGGGTTGGATTGACCCCACCTTGATTTAGAAGAGTAGGTGCTTTTTCCCAGCTCACCCTTGTACACTCACCATCCCCAGGAAGGTATTCTGCAGAACAAGCTTGGCAAAAGCTAGACTACTTGTTAGCACACGTAGTCTCGCTGCAGCTGTGTATCAGACAGGTGTAGTCTGTGGTTCAGTGGGATGTACTCCTGACATAAAGGAAGGTAGCAGGCTGGAGTCTGGTATGCACAGTGATAATGTCTGGCTATAGCTGTCTGCACCCTGAAATGTATAAAATTCCCTTTCCATATTTATTTATAGTAAATAAACGCTAAATGAAAGTTCATCCTAACATTTGTACCAGTCTGTAATTGCTGGTCTGCCACATAAGGCATTTGGAGACACCTTCCACAAGCCCTAGTCTATGACCAGGCTAGGATCTGCAATGGATACACTTCCTAAATACCAAGTGTACACGTTTGTTCACAAAGCACATTCACTACCTGAAAATGCCATTGTAAATACAGACTTTGTCTCCAAAGTCTATGCTCCGTGTCTTAGGTCCTATGCCTCACGCCGGATAATACTGATAATTGCACCAATGAATCCATATTTGTTATGGGCCACAGTGTCCCCAACCAGTTTCTTGAATCAGGGTTCCCTCATTTTTGTTGATTGAGGGGATCATGGCCATGTAAAGAATTTGGGGGTTATTTAATTCTCACTACATCCCATGACTTCAATACTAGAAGATCACAGGGTTTCATTGTTTACATTCTAAAAATCCAGAAATCTGCCAGAAGTTTAGCCAGTAAAGTTGTCTAGAATTTTTGACAGATGAGTGCCCCTCAGAGCCTCAGGCTATAGATTCTCTGTAGCTGGAGTTTTCCTGGTCCTGCCAGGTCCACGGTCAGGACAAATCTCTCTCACCCGCCAGTCCCGCAGCCGCTCAAACCCAACCAAGTAAACACACAGAGACTTATATTACTTATAAACTCTATGGCCGCAGCAGGCTTCTTACTAACTCTTCTTATATCTTAAATCAATCCATTTCTATTAATCTATAAGTTGCCACATGGCTCATGGCTTACTAGTATCTTAACATCTTCTCATTGCGGCGGCTGGCATCGTTTCCCTGTTCAGCCTTCCTGTTCCCAGAATTCTCTTCTCGGCTTGTCCTGCCTATACTTCCTGCCTGGCTACTGGCCAATCAGCATTTTATTTATACAGAGCACTATCCACAGCAATTCTCAGAGGGTGACTTGGTCCAGTTCTTGAATTTTATCTGTGAAGAAAGAGGCCAAAGGTATTCAGCAACTGGCCCAAGTAGATGTTGACTGGTAATGCTCAAACTAAAAGCCTGAAAATGATTCCCGACTTTGAATGGGGAGTTTATGATAAACAGGAAGATTCAAAGGCTGCTGAGGTGAGTCAAATTGTAGCTCCAGGGCCACGTCCTCAGTTCAAGCCCTGGTTCTGCCACTCACCAATGTTATCCCTGACCAGGGCTTTAACCTCTCACTGTCTTCACTTCCTTATCCACAAGGTAAGGATTAAATAGTACCTGACTTAGGGCTGGCACATAGGTTCCTTCATTAATGTATGTGAAGCTTCTCCCATGAGCGTCTGGCTTTCCAGGAGCAGGCTGTATGTAGGAGGCCCCCGTCACTGAGAACACACTAAAAGCTGACTAAGGTGACAAGTGGCCTGAGGGCCCAGGGAATCAAAGGTAGACATAATATATTCTTCACTGGAAGAAGAAAGGATTTCCTTACCTTTCTGCAAAATGGTTTTATTCATTCTCTGTGTTTTAGTCTGCAACAGCAACAGTTGAGTATGATATGTGGAGCTACGTGAAGACCAGTGCCTCAGGTATACTTTCACACTTTCTGTAGTGTCCATAGTCATCAGTGATGACCCCTGGTTGTTTGGGGATGGAGAGTA